>BSDF01000001.1:49749991-49759991 GCA_027925045.1 Hypotaenidia okinawae
CTGAGGTGACATTTTGACCTGTAGGGCTTTTCTTGCCTTTTTCGCCCCAAGCAAGCAGTGTAATTAACCACTTCCTGGTGCAGGAGTCGATATTCCTCCCTGTTTCATTGCGAGATGAGTTAATGCTTTTAATTTGTTATGAGAAGAGTTCACAAAAATGAGTGGCAGAATTAGCTTCTTTAATTCAAAGGTATTTGGACTTTATGTCTGGCACAAGCAAACTATCTTTTTCCGTGGTGAACCTTGGTTGTATGTCCGTAGGCAAAGTTAGGTTGCGGTAAAGCTTTCCGTACCTGACAGACTCAGAGCAGAACCAGTAGCTACATTATTCAGACTTGAAATTCACTTTCAGATTGCAGCCTTAACACACACAAAAGAAAGAATTCCACAAAAGTGTTGATTGAGAATTTCTGGACACAAAATACGTTCTAGCAAACTACTGCTGATTCAAAAAAAAAGACAAAAAAACCCCCACCTGTAACTCAAATAAATCATTTTGTGGTTTGAATCAAGCATTTTTCATCCCTTTATTCAGCATGCAGCACACAGATTAATGGATATGCTTCAGTAACTTCGACAGTGTGTGTTCACTGAACAATTGGACCACCAAACAAGGGCTTCTTCGCTCTATTCTCACATCAATGAGACACTCAAAAGAGTTCCAGATTACTCCTTTCTCCAACTCCACTCACAAGAGTTCTCTCTGAGTTGTAGACATTTATCTGACATGACTGATAAATTTGGGCAATTATTCTCCCTCTCTCTGGAGATCCACTTTGGCCCTTGCAACTGTAGATCAATTGAATAATATTATAAGACACAGTGTGCATGGACAGCTAGAAGAATCGATGTAGTAAAAGAGGTTTAAAAGCTCTTCAGTCAGTTGGAAGTAGAGAGTAGAGCTGGCATCACTTTCAGTTTCAGGAAGGTATCTACATTTCTCAGTACAACCTTAGGCTTTGATTTCCATAACTGCATATAAAAAAACTACATTCATGCAACGTGTACGAAAAACTGCTGCAGTAATTGCACACGCAGGCAGATTGCCTACCCACTTCTCTGTTCCTGCCATATATTTGGCAGTTGTGGTCATTGGGTAGGCAGCTTTGGAAATCTGGCACATATTGCAATTTTTCAACCAATAAGTCCTACCATCAAAGAACCAGAAACATAACTTCATTCAGGAAAATCAAAAGAAAAGTACCTTTTTTTTTTCTGATTAAGTTGTTAATTGCAGCACAAAGAGGACCATACATTGAAGCTGACCCCATACTTCAAATGTGTTCCAGGGAGAATCTCCAATCTAAAGACAAAAAGGAGAACCTGGAGGGTACCTGAAGCAGAGACAACATAACGTGCAGCAAGTGTCCACCTAGGAAAGCACTCATGGAATCTCTGATGCACAAAGACACAAAACCTCCAATAATTTCCATGTTGTCAGGATTCTGCAGGTGTCAAATTGGACTTCTGAAGTGCTGAAAGACTTTGAAACTCTATTTATCCTTCTTTCGATCATTGTAAACAGAAGGTGAAGCTTAGGAGGTAATGTTGAGATTCCATGCTTCCTTACATAGTCCACCTTGAAACAGAAAATTCTTTCTTGGTTCAGTGTTAGAGGGTGACCACCAAGTTTCAACACAGTGCAAAGGCAGTTCTTTCTGAAAGACTTACTGTCTACTACTGCTTCATCCTCAGGCAACAAATTTGAGGGGACATGTGTTTTCATAAATACACCTTCAAGGGAGAAAAACCTACCTGTATCCAACATATTATATGTCTACTCCATTTGGTAAGCTTTAAGTTATTTATTTTAAATTTTAGGGACTTACTGCCGATCCTCTTCAACTTTCTCTGCTTTCTTCCAAGAGTTCTGGAAAATTTTCTACAGACATACTCCTAAAAAGAGCTCATTGTTTCTCAGGTAGTGGCTCAATGTAATCCTTCTCACAGGCACCCAGTCTGCTTGCAGAAGCTCCTTTTGATCTGATGAAGCTCTGTTGCTCTGAGGTCTTTGTCCACGTGGGGTCTACAGCTTTGGAACTGGCCAGTTGTGACAGTAAGATGCTGATGAGTCCCTCCTGAGTGTGTACCCTAAATCTCTGAATATGTGTGTTTTAGTAGTTCATGGAATTGGTAGGTTACTTTAGATGACAGGGAGTCAGTAGCTGAAAGAAACAGTCTTGTATTCTCTTATAAGGGTGATCAGGCAAAACAAAAGTCATCACTTCATTCTAGTAATGTCATCTAGCAATTGTTCCAATTCTGACCAACAAATTTTGGCTCTGGCATATGCACATGCACATGCACACACACTATCATATTAGTGTTCTGTTAACACATCTTTCAATATCTGCATTTTATTATGTAATTATCTGTTGTTCTCACTTCAACACAACATTCCCACTAACACAGATGGGAGTTTGCACAGAGACCAAGGACCAGACATTGCTGTGTCTTTTAGCTACTGCACCATTCCAGAAAGAACCGCATACACTTCCAAAACATATCTCGTGGTAAAATTAATTTGTAGAAAATGTGACTATGTTATAAAGTAACAACGTTATAAAGTTAAATACAGTGTGAAGTATAAAAATGTGTAAATAAGAAGAGTGCATGGTATTTTGGCTCACTGCGACTGCTCAGCATTAAGTATTTCTCCTTATTTACTATAGATTTCTGAAAATATTATTCCATAATACACTTAAAAAATAAAACCACGGCCACAGACACTCGAAAGATGTTCAGAAATTGTGCAGGATGGTTCTAGAGAAAACTTTTGAGAAAAAAAGTCTCATAATACATTTGAAGACTAGCAAATAGGTTTCATTGCTGTTGTAATTTTTATTATTGTTAGCAGTTCAAGGAAACCTTTACTGAAGTTTCTCTACAATAGAGAAGATGTACATTATATGCTCTATTTGTGTATATCCTCTGGACTTTCTAAACAGATGTTGCCTCTCCTGTTTCAGAAGATGAAGGTGGTTTCATGTGGAGTGGCTGTTGTTACAAAGGCAACAGTGATATACTACCACTGCCTGGGGTGGTGTAGTCTTTTCTGTGTCACCTAGCAATCAGGCTGCATCTACTTTGATTGTGTTCTCCTGTGTGTCAATAAAAAAGGTACTGTACTTTATAAAATGTATTTACATTAGGCGGGCAGATAGTAGAGAGTATGCGTTGTTTTCCTTCAGAGGGAAGTAAGTTAAATAGAAGATGAATTCAATAAAGGACAGGGGCTTTTAAATAAATAAAAATTTGTGAAGGAACTGATATTGTCTGTTAGATCAAAGCAATATGGTATCTTGTTTGCCATAATTTTTTGAGAGACCTCAGCTTAAAAGGCTTTTACACAAATATTTGTATAACTGAAGCCAATGTCCTTCCAATTTTAAAATATAGCAGTTAGGAGTTTTAGCAAAACTAAAACTTTTAGTTTTCCAAAATCCCAAGCTTCCTAACTGGGAGTGGGAAGAGTTTGGAGCTCTGTTTTTCAGAAGTGTGTAGAATGTAAAGATGCATGGAATGACTACTCAATACCTGAGAGTTCTGGTACGTGGAATCTTAGCTTCATAGAGTATTCTTAGTTGGGAGGGACTCAAGAGGATCATTGAATCCAATTCCTGGCTCCACATGGGGCACCCTAAAAGATAAACCTTGTAAAAAAATTAACATAAACTTGAGTGTTGTTCAAACACTTCTTGAACACCAACAGGCTTGGGACCATGGCTGCTTCCCTCAAAAGCTTGTTCCAGTGCTTGACCATCCTCTCAGTGAAGAACTTTTTCTTAATATCCAATCTAAATTTCCTCTGACGTGACTTTAAGCCATTTCCTCACTGGACACCAGAAAGAAGAGATCAAGACTTCTCTTTCCATTCCCCATTACAAAGAAGTTGTAGGCAGCAATGAGATCACCAGTCAGCCTCCTAATCTTTAAGCTGGACAAACCAAGTATCCTCATCTGCTCCTTCCAGTCACCATTTTTGATGCCTTTCTTTAGACAGACTATAATATTTTTATATACTACTTATATTGTGGAGCCCAAAACTGCACACAGTACTTGAGGAAAAGCCACACAGATGCAGAGCATAGTGCATATAAGCAGCATGCTTAACCTACCCCAGGATATTCCAGGCAGGCCCTTTTGGCCTCCAGGGCATGTTCTTGACTCATCAGTTGCCTGTGTGATTTTAGGCACTAAAATTCTTTGACTTGTCTGGCTGTAAGAGGTGAACTGAGGACATGGGGAAAGCCTCTTCCTGATGCTGGACTCCAGCCAAGGACAAGCACACTTGGTGCATGGCCCAACTCACATGGGCTTCCCTATCCCGCTCACCTCCTCAAGCCTTTCACTGTCAGTGTGGGTCAGGACCAGAGGAAAAAGGGCAGTAGAAATGAGGGACAACCTTGATAGTGAAGGTACTATAGGTATAGCTGGCATCATACCTTCTGGAGGAGAACAAGACTCACTGAATTGTCTTGCAGCTTGAATCTTAATGTGTTAACCCTCATCCCTGTGTAGATTGGCATCAGCCCCTTGTGCTGGACTGAAAGCAAGCTCCTACTCTTTGCATATAGTTTTTGGATCAGCTTCTTATCAGGAATTTTCAGTACTGAAGTGTACAAAGTGAAGGTGTAGTAATACATCATGCCATTTAAGCACAAATGGTTGAACCTTTCATGGATAGCTCGTAGGCTGAAAATCACACTCCCCTCTGTCAAGAATTTCTTATATAAGTAAGGGTCAGGGAGTTGAATTGCCATCAGCATCTGTAAATTGTGTGAAACTCTGAATGTCACTGTTCTGCATTTCCATTTGTAAAGTGAGTTGGCCTGGACCATTTATAGAAGGGTGTTCATTCACAGGTAAGAGTCTAATGGTACAATGATGCTTTGCCTTGCATTCAAAAGGTTCTCCTTGTGAAGTGTCTTCACCGATTACTTTCCAAAATGATTAGTTATGTGACAAACCCTTCAGAGTGAAATGCAGAGTAAGAGTCAGGATTCCTTGTTGAAAAAAAAGCCAAATCAAAACCAACCTGAAAAGTTTCAGCAATTCTTGATGGTTGAAATATACTGTCTTGGACTTATACCAGCAATTAGTAAACTTTTATTGTTCTGCTGTGAGCTCATATAAAAATTCTATAGGCAGTCTCACATGCTTTCTCCTACAATGTATTCACATATAAAAATGCACCTTATTCGTATTCATGTAGTAGAAGTTTTCATCCCTATCTTAAGAGCACTGTGCAATAAGGCATGGATAAACTGACTTATTTGCAGATGTGCAATGGGCAAGTGAAACTACTGATTTTGAATATGTATTCCATAGACACCTGTCTGCTGTTCTACACACAAAAAAACCCCACAAAACAAAACCCACAACCAAAAACAACCTGCAGAAAATTAACACTCAGTACTTTGAAAAAATGCTTGTCTTAACACACTAATTTACTGAACGTATCTGAGGTTGAACATGCCAATATAGTTTTATAGCAAAAAAAGACATTTAAAATGTAGAAAGGAAAATGCATTGAAATAGTTTTCTGCAATGGGGAAGGAAAAAAAAAAGGGGTTTGAATAGTTATTCCATTTCCCAGTTTTCAAAGGTTCTGCGTTAAATGAAAAACCTCACTCAGTAGCTCCTGCATTTGCCTGTTTCTGGTGTTAATTATCTTTTGTTTGCCCTTGATAATCCTGAGGTTGGTATGCAGATAATGAAGGCTGCAGAATCATCTCAAAGTGTAAAAAACAATGGCATTGTCAATTCTGCATCACAACACTTTATAAATTATGAATGTTATCCACATTAAGGAGAATGGTAGACTTTTAAAATTACTTCCATGAATAGATTAAATTACAAGTATTATTACATTTCATTTTATTAAGTGCATCTTAGTAGTTATTAGGGCAAATGAACATGTTCTCTCAATTACATAATAACATTAGAACTAAAAATTATGCATTGACACTCCCAGATGCATAATGCAGCATTGTATATTAATCATCCCCAAAAATATTTTCAGTTTATATGAAGACAATTATTACCTATTGAACAATAACATTCTTATTGATTTATTGCAATTCAGCTCAAAGAATGATTTTTTTTTAATATATAAAAGCTTTGATTCTTTTCTGGATAGTTTAATAATTTCCAGCTCTTAGAAAAAATGTAAGAGTTTTTAATTACTCGCTTTTATTAATCTAATTACAATAAGACAAAGTTTATCATATATTTCATTTTTAAATATCCTGGATTAGACAATGTAGCGCACATTCAGCATATAACAATTAATTTAAAAGAACATTTGTTAATTTTACCTTTAGCAAATGGTAATTATTTACATGATGTGGTTTTCAAGTTACATTTTAATTCTCTCAGACGATTGTTGTGGTCAGGTCTGTGGATTTTCCTGCTGCCTTTTATTCCAAGAAAAAGCAAAAAACTAAAAAAACTTTCATATAAGTAGATTAGTAGTGTTTAGGGCACCCTCTAAGAATAGGAAAAGCACCTGTTACCAGCCCACTCACTGACCTGAGTGGCAACATCGGAACTCATTTAAGTGGGAGTAGGATTGAGACCTTGCACAGTGCAGACATGTGTGGCAGCCAGATCTTTTAGACACCTGCAGAGGAATGGTTAACATTGATATATCCAGATACTTTTGCAGCGTTGAATTTTTATTTGGCTGTATTATATGCATTGGCTGCAGCCCTTGTAAATGTATTTCTTTTATTTAAGTTTTCTAGAAGGCTGTGTCTCGCTGTTTCTGGTATTTTTAATACTTTGTGTTAATTAGATCTGGTAATGCACATACTGATGTTCTGTTATTTACTTTAACATAACTGGCAAATTTTTCAGCGTGATTACTTAAGGGATAATCACTCAATCATTAAAAATGGAATTTTTACAGTGTCAGCAATTTTTCTTTAGACAAGGAAGAGATTGTTCTCATTTATTGTATTTTTCTATTTTGATTTTAATTTGAGTTTAACATGCTCACTGTCAGTATCATTGTCAGACTGTGTCATTTTATAAAATGTTGGTACATGCTGGACTGATGTTTTCAGAGGGTAGTTATTGACTCATCAGCAAAGGAACAAAAATAAATAAGAGACACTTCTGGTATTATTCATACCAGTCACAGATCACAGTCAATAAATCAGCTTTAGAAAGCGAATACGAATCACTCTAAATTTGTTGGTCTAAGTATTACAATTCTAAAACATGCTTCCTTTATCATATAAGTCTTAAACATGCAGAATGGGCTGCTTGATTCAGCAAGCAAGGTATATAAATGTGCAGTATTCCATACTCCTAGGGAATACAAAAAAGAGCATTTTAATTTGATATACTTTTGCATGGGGACACAGCACAATGTGACAGAGTATTTCAATGTCTTCTGTGCTGCTTTAAACCAACTTTTGCCTCATGTATTCTGCCCTGATGCTTCCTACCAGCTAGAGCAGAATTTATGAATGTGACCCACAGAAAGCCTGTGGAAATGTCTCTAACGGCGACCATTTAGAAGCAGCAAATGTTCTAATTGGTCATTTCATGGGAGTATGTAGTCAGGGTAATTAGACATTGTTTATATTAACAGTGTATTGGGTAACATGAAATGACTAGGTGATCCTTTCTGGCCTAATGTTATTAACTAAACAAAGTAAGTTAGACTCTTTATCAGCGTTACATTGGATTAAAAATGACTGGAACTAATATATATGCAGTTGACAAAATAACCAGCCTTCTTAGTTCCAATTAGTCTTCAATTAAATTGTATCGGCAGTGGTGTCAGACTTACAGCTATACTGAATTGTCTTTGAATCTGTCTGATTCCTCTAGTTCTCCCTCTTGCCTGTAAGAAAGTTTCAGACATGAAAGTGTTAACAGCTCCTTTGAAATTACTCCTATTTAAGAAGAAAAATCATATTACTTTCTTAATCTTTCTAATTCTATTCTCATAAGATGATCTTGGATTTGTTCCTTTAGCACAGACTCTTTAGTGCAGTCCTGATTTCTGTATTAATGAATTGAGAAGATGACATCAGGCTCTTAGGTAAGTGCTATAAACTCAGTCATATGATTTTTATAGTAAGATATCATGTGTAAAAAACCCCCGATGTTTAGTCCTTTCTTACGTCAATGTTTCTTTGAAAAGTAATAGTTGAATGTTATGTAGGTAGCACACAAAAGACCGTGTAGTAGTTTGTAATTTACCTTTTGATCATCACAAGAAAAATTTCTACTGGGAAATGAAAGCCAAACATAATTCACTAAAATTACACTGAATGCCCTCTAATCAATACAGATAAATCTAGAGTTTGTTGTTAAATCGATCCTCTCCTTTATAGAGATATACTGTCTTGATTGTTTTAGGGATAATTATTTCAGAGGGAATTTTTACGATGATTAGTAGAATTGAGACAACAGTAAACTTGACTCGGAGCCATTGAATTACTGTGCTGCAGAGTGCATTTGTCTCTTCTAGTTTGAAGCTTAGCGATATCAATACTGATTTATATCATTTCAAGCGATGATGTTTTCCTGAGAGAAATGAAGTGAAGCTGATTTCATTTCAGAAATGAACAGCCTCTGTGTTTGTTTTTCTTTTATAAAATTGTCAGCTCTTGCCAATATAAATACTCACTGATGCAGACTTTCCTTTCCTGCTTTTATCACTTACGCTGATTCCTCGACATATATCATATTGAAAAAGTCCAGATAAACTTTGGAGAAATAATAATAAAAAAAATGTTTAGACTAGAAAGACAAAGGTTGAACTGAAGGATTGCTTAAAATGGTGTTACTGAACTCTTTCTACACATACGAAAATGCAAGTTAAATATCAAAGATTTTAAAAGTCAGAAGTTTTCTGCTTCAGTTTCAATTTGTAAATGAAGATCTTTTTTAAGTCTCTATGATTTTAACAGATGACATACTGATTTTAACAGATGACATACCATAAATCAATACAGCATTTAAAAACATAAAGAAAGAGGGAAAGGAAGAGACAGGGGGAGGGGTGAGTTTCTATAGACAAAATAGATTTCTATTAATTGTTTGCAATACTCTATCACAGCAAAATCGAAATGCAACACATTGCTCAGAAAAGCAGACTATGGTGGATTTTGGTTAACATAATAAAATACATATTGCTTGTGTGAATTAATAAAGGATAGCAGGTATAAAGCTTGAACATGCATTCAGTCATCTAAACTTTTCATTAGTAAGAACATGGTGAATGATGTAATTCAGAGAACATCCCGACTAGAATGTCTTTTAATGCAAGCAGTCTAATTGGCAATAGTTACAAATCTGTGCAGAATGAAATAATTCTCTAATGAATAACATAATAAAAAAGTGTTTGTTTTTTCCCCCTTTAAATTATCATTAAAGCTTAATGTCTAATGCCATGAATTCCTTTCATTTAACATCTATTTTGGTAGTATGTGCTTTTAAATGAGCACTTAATATTAATTCTAACACCTTTTCAAGCAACAAGGAAATAAAGTTTTTTAGTATTTATAAGAAGAAAGCATATTCTGTAATTGCTTATTAGCTGACTGTTATAAAAGTGAAAATCTAGTTTAAATGGTCATTCAGAAAGGTATAATTTACTGCACTTACTATTGTTTGTAGCTTTCACTAGAAAATGGTACAAATACACTCAAAAAACTGCTCTGAGAAACAGGAAGGAGTTATTTATTGAAATCTACTGAACGCTGCAGTCTTAAAATAAGAAACTCTGTCTGGTTTGTATTTGATAGCTGGTGCTTATTTATATCCTTTAATAGCATATTTTAACTGCAAAGTCATTCATATTTTTGGTAGTTAATATGCAAATGTTGTTTACCTTACTCCTCAGAATAAGGCATTTCTCATAGCAGCGATTCCAATTTAATGAATCTGGGCTTAATGTAACCCGAATATATGCTCTATATTAAATCGCCACACAGATCTGTCTTGTTTGTCACCTAAACTGAGTCAAGGTTAAGAC
>BSDF01000001.1:49762491-49797491 GCA_027925045.1 Hypotaenidia okinawae
GGGAGGTCCACAGCACAAGCAGCTCTCTGTGATGTTAATTGACAGCGATCGTTATCAGCCCCACACAGGATTGGGCATTAAGAGAATAACACTTTGTGGATTACAAGTTTATTCACCACTTAACTGAAATGCTGTGTGTTTTTTTAATATTCTATGTACCGGTTTTATTATTATTATAAACAGCTATTGATGTATCGACCTGCACAGCTTGTTATTACAGAAAGAAAATGTTGTCATACAGGAAACTTGCTTCCTGAGAGTTTTGTTTTCACGTTTTACTTTCATTGCACTTTGCTGTTGACTCAGTCCAAATTGGCCTCTGTGGCTACCAACCACATTTTTGAGGTTGTTCTTAGTTTTGAAGGAAAATTTCTGCCTTGGTATCATTTGTGTAATGATCATCCAGGTGTTCCGTGGCTACCAGCCCTTGCTGTTAAATTCATGGGAATGGTACAAAAACTTTCAGGACTGCTTACTAACTCCCCACGGCACGCTTTTAATATGGGGCCTTAGCTTTGTTCCACAGATCAGCTGGGAAAAACAAGTATCTTGAGGTGGAGGTAACACAATTGCCTTTCTTGCTTGTGTTCAAAGAGGCATAGCTGGCGTTGTTACTACCTGTCCCACATAACTGGAAAACAAGTAGGGAAATGAGCACTTTTCAAAAGACACTCAAAAGTTTAATGTAAGGTAGGGGTTAGAGTTGCTATTCCAACTCCTGTTGTGGAGCAATATCACAGATGAGCTTATGCTGGAAAAAATCAGGATGAGGATCTGCAAAGTTGTCCACTCTGTGACACAATATCCACAGATGGTTTCAAAATAGAAAGCTGGGGATTTTGACAGACGGAAGGCAGAAACTCTCAAAAAGGGTATTTTCTTTGGTAGTGGCCTCTTGTCACAACCTAAGGTCATTATCAATTAATATCACATTTCAAGGTTTAAATGTCACAAAACTATTCTTTCTGGTGGCATGAACCCAAGAACCGAAAGTGAGAGGTGATATGTAAGACAACGATTATGTTGATTAGTCATGCATATCAATATAAGTTCTTTTGTAGATTGATTTAAACTGTCCTGAGTATTCATCACATGTTTATCAATACATAACTAGCTAGAAGAAAGTGTGTGTAAAAGTAAAGAGTGGTCATCTTTTGACTTCCATGCATCTGAAGCCATCCACATTTTGGTTTTTTTCCTAAATTCAAGTTTTTCACTTTGATGATGCTCTTACACCAATACAGTCTTCCTTAAACCATTACAGTCAGTGGTGAGGTGTGCTGGAGAGAGGGAAGAGGAAAATTGGACATTGTAAATATAAATTAATTGGAAATGAAGCATCATGCATTTATTGAGATGACCACAGAAAGGTATATATTGCATTTATTTTAATTCCTTGTCTTGTTTGGACTCAGATCTGAATTTAGACTCTAATGGACTTAATGTTGGATACACATATGAATGCAATGATATAGTTCATAGTTAAAAGGAGTTGATGTTTTTCCTGTTTATGTCCAAGTTTAACTGATGGATACATGAAATGTAGAGTTGCCTGTAAAGGTATTCAAGCAGAGGTCAGTACCAGAATGTGTGTTATGATTCACAGCTGAGAATTCAACATAAATATGAGGGATATTTGCCCAGGAACACAGACCTACTCTTAATGTGCATGGCAAATATGATAGGAGCGATCTCTGTGAGACTGACATGGGGAGACAGCAGCAGATATTAAAATTGGAATTCTTTATTCTTTATGCAGATATTGATAGTTTTCTTCCTTATTTCTATATTTATGCCCTGTCAACAGAGAAGTTAGCTAGTTAATTCTGAATGTGGAAAAAGCTACGGAAAACCAGAAGACCCTCTACATAAACTCCTAGAGGCATAAACATTATTTATAGCACTTAATTCTTATTTAACTGAGGGAAGTAAGCACTAATAAGTGCTCAAAATAGGGAGATTAGAAATGTGATTTAGCACAGTCAGGGATGATGGTTATTCATCAGAAATAGCTATTCATTTTTTTCCTACTTATTTTTTCTTCATTTTTCATTGACAGTTTCCTAAGAGACTGTTTTGATATTGATAGTTCAGGGAGGAGCAAATGCATGCACTAAAGACTTGAATGAGTTTCTGCTATTTGAGATTTTATTAAATAGCACTGTAGCTCAGGACAAGCTGATCACATTTCACAGCCTATTTCCCCATACTCCCTAAATGCTGATTTACCAAGAATGAAATTCATGTACACATACTCCGGAGCATGTGTTAAAGCTGTGCTAAACATTTTCCATGTAACTTCCAGCTGGCAACATTTTGCCAGAAAGCCTGGTACTTAGAAATGATAAATAAATAAAACAAACAGAAACTTGTGTTGTAATAAGGAGACAATGGAACAGCTGCAGGGCATGGAGTAAATTCAGCTTGACTTGATGTGGACACAGTGGCTGGATTTTACCCAAGAGATATTAGCAACATTCAGATTCCTAAGGGGAAGACTGTGGAGAGGGAAGAAGGGATCTCATTGGGAGGTCTCTTAGCACATTTGGAAAAATAAACATAGAAACGATGAAAAATAATATTTAAGCAGCAAAATCAGCATACACTGTCCTCCTGCAGTATGTTGAAAAAACATGAACTTGTCTCAGGGAGAAAAAATAATGAACAGAGCTTTGTTTTGTTTTATTTTGTTTGGAGGGAGAATAGGAAGAAGATGGAGGGGGTCTGGAGCCTGGGAAGGCAAACTGTGTGACAACAGCCACCAAGTAAAGGAAAGAGAAACACTGAAGGTAAGGAAAGCAGGAGCAAAGAGGGTGTATCATGTGTGCTTCTAAAGGGTGCTACTCATTAAAAGAAAAGAAACCCCCTCCAAACGTCTTTAATTATATTTGTAAGGGCAAAAGTAACACATAGCACAAATGCTTCTGTCATGAAAACATTTTCAGTTCAAGCAAAAATGGGAGCAGTTCTTCAGCACTAGTATTGGTAACTCCAAGCGCAATAGCAAAAGCTACAGTAGGTGGAACATTTATGTCTGTTTTTTCCTTACTTTTCATGGGTGGACTGTCTTCTACTGATAATAGTATACGTTGATTGTTCTTTGTTGAACATCTTACAGCCCACTGAGGCTTGTATTATTTCTGTCCCCTTGTTGTTGAAGGCCAAATCCTGAGTTTGTTTCTCATGCAAGGTAGTTCTGTATATTAAGGATGCACACCCTGGTACATAGGTATGAGTGTCACGATCCACAACCTGGACAAGACTTAGTTTGGCAGGGATTAAACCCCCTTGCGTTCCAACTGAACCTCAGATCCCTCTGGGTGGCTGGGGGCAGCTGAGCACAACCCCTGAGTGACGTCCAATTGTCAGGTGTTTTATCGTGATAAGTTCTCAATTAAATTCTCGGGGAACAGAATTAAGACTCGAAACGGAGTCAAGGTTAAGGTTGCTTTATTTGGAACAAACGTGCAGGAAAAAGGAGGGTGGGGGGAAGGAGAAAAGGGTGAATACAGAGATAAAGTGGTAAAGAGGAAGAGCGGGAGAGAGAGCGAGCCGGGGGTGGGGTGGTGGGAGGGGGTAGGGGGGTGGGTATATCTACCACCGCGAGGCTATGGCATTCCGTCCGAGGGCAGAGTCTTCTTCAGTGTCTCCGGGTCCGATGGAAGGGGAGAGCGTTCCCTCGTTGTCTCCATGTCCCTCGATGCATGTTGCTTGCTTCCTTCTGTTGCTTTTTCTCTCATGTTGCTTGCCTCTCATGTTGCCCCCTTCTCTCCATGGCCGAATGCTCTGTTTATGGTCATCCTTTGTATGGCCACAAGCTTCCACCCGGCTTGTGGGCCTCAGGGTGGATGACGGAATGTCCGATGTGTGAATGGCTCCTGGTGTTTCTCCTGATAGTGGAATGCTCTCCTGATGTGTGAATTTCTCCTGTTTTCTCTCCTGATAGTGGTCTCCTGGTGTGTGAATGGCTCCTGATGTCTATCTTTTGGGTGGCTCCTTGAATAGTCATTAGGTCTTTGGAAGTCTTAGCCGGTGGTGGTGATGTAATGAGGTTTGGTTAGGTGAGAGGAAAAAAAAAAAAGGGGGGGGGGGGCGGTTCTGTTGGCAATTATTAAGGCATATTTCCAGTCCCTTACAATGAGTCCCTTCCAACTTTAGGCTTTAGGCACTCATGCTTGGAAATAACTGTTTTAGAAGTGTGTAAGGATCAGTGGCAATGGGATCAAACGTGAAAACAATATATGTTGAGTGGGTAAATAGGATTCCTGCATGTTGATTTCCTGTTACCCAACTGGTAGGCAGAACTTTCTGAGTTGGAAACTGCTGCAGTTTAAGAGAAAGTAAAATGGGGTCACATTAATCTGTACTCTCTTATGTGTTCAGTCAAATGCACGAAGGAGGCTAAGCAAGAATTTCTGACATAGCCATCAGTCTGACTTTGGCTTGACTGGGTTGTCATGATCAAATGACTTCACTTGCCTGGTATGCGCTCCTGTGCTTTTCCCGTCCTTGATATCCCGGTTTATACATGTGCGCACGCTGACTTCCTCCAGGACACCACAACCCTTCCTGATAATTGCACTGCTAAAGCTACCCGCTGTGTTAAAGGTCAGCAGAAGGGCCTTAGCGGTGAAGTGGCACTTGCCTATCAAAATGCAAAACACGGGGGTGAAAGAAGTAAAACTCAACTATTATACGTTACAAAACTCGAGACATTCAAAGTCGAGGATATCATTCTCATGTTCCAATACCCAGAGAAGAATGTCACAGCATGACTCCATCCTCGTGACGGAGAATGAAAGAAGAATGAAAAATAATGCAAAGTTATCTCCTTCTTGTTAAAATCTATTGTAATCTTGTGTTCTTCCTCTGTTATTGCACTGAAATAAAGACATTTTAATCCCAGGGTACAACTGAGAGAAGCTCTGATCTTATAATTGCAAAACCTCCCGATCCGATATTTTAGAACTCAGAGTACTTGTCACTTATGAATATTCATACAGACCACTAAAAGAATTATATTCTGTCTGCAGTTACAGGCAGGAAACGAACACGGTAAATTCTAAAGACACAGCAGTATTTTATGGAACACTTGTGAAATATTAAGGGCATCCACAACAAAACTTTTGCAGGAAAATGGTTCAGGAGAGATATCCAGAACTGTGATAACACTGTCATGGAACACATCCTATAGAGATCGACGAAATACAAGAATTCATCTCAAGTCTTAGAAAGTTTGCATTCTTCAAGGTAACCTGATAATGCATATGTTTCTCTTACATGCAGGAGCATCCATGCTGGTCAGGTAAGAGACTGAACACAAAAGCCTTATAAAAACTTTGCAAGGAATTAGGTGAAGAAGAAACTTAATTCCTGAAAGCCTGAAATTAGGTTTACTCTTAAGGATAGTTAAAAATGTGAAATATTTTACACTTGTATGCATCCCTTCCTTTACAATTATATAAACTGCAGAATTCCTTGATGGTAAAATAATAAATGTTCAAGAAGATTCTTTTCCAGTGCTTTCTGACAGGGCAGCACTTATATATAAAAAGGCCTAATTCCACCTTAGCAAGAGAAATACTTGTTGCAATGGCAGATATACTAACCCAAGCAGATACTCAGTAAGTTGGTTGGAGTACTGTCTTTCATCTGACATGTGAGACTTCCTGTGTTCACAGTATTACCTGGAGAGAGGAAAGAGGCTTTTTATGCATTCTTCCATTAAAAAACATCTTAAAAATAGAGGTAAGGTAGTGTTGAGACCTCTAAAACCAGAGATTAATGCTAGTTTACTTGCTACCATGTTGCTGCTGAAAGAAAATCCTTTTGTTCCACCTTCAGCTCTCTTTCTACTTTTCCTCTTTCCCTCTCTCCCTTCTCCTGCCAAGAAATTTGTTCTACCCTCATAGAAGCTCTCATGCTTCATTGGGTTTTTTTTAATTCTTCTGGGGTTTTGGTTTTTCCCTTCTCATTAACGTATCAGCAAACCACTCAGCTGATCTAATGGCTTTCCTTCTGCCATTTTAAGGAATTAAAGTTGCCTACAAGGAAGTCTAGTGGGCTCAAGAGCCAGCAGAATTCTGTAAAGAACAGAACTTTGCAGCTGTTGGTAAGAGACAGGAGTTTCATTTTCTGGCAATGCACAGATGTTATCTCTCCGCATCTCATGAGTATGTATTCCAAGACTGGAGCTCTTTTCAAAATTAATGGAGCTTTTTTCAGGCACAAAGAGTCAAATTTCATAACAAAAATTGTTTTCTGTGATGGGAGAAGACACACCAAGTTGTCAGAACAATAGGTTTTTTCTAATTTTTTTTTGTAAGAAATGTTTTCTGAAGCAAAAGACGGATGAAAAGTATCTAGTGGCCTCAAATCAAATTTGACATTTAAAATTCTCCTCTCACAAAAATGGAAAAGAAAAAATAACTTGTTTAATGTGACTCCAAACTTTCTTGTGGTTTCAGATGTTTTCACGTGCAGAATAAGCAAAGGAAGCTATGGATTATCCATGCTTCAATTCTCACCTCTGCCCAGGGGACTGTGGAGCCGTCGTCTATGAGGCATAAGGGTGGAGCACTTTCAGGCTTTTTATTGGTGTTCCATTTTGTATACATAATGCTCTATTTTTTCATTGACTAAATGAAATCAGACTCCTGGTCATTACTATGATGTCTGTCCCTGCTCCAGGCCAGACCCATTTAGTCCATAAAACTTCTCCAAGGAGTAGCTAGACCATTAGCAGGTGTAGATGTTTGCCTGTGTAACTGAGTCTAACATCTGAACACCCGAGTTTTCTAGATTTCTGCAGATGAAGGATGCAGGTCATCTGCCTCCCAGGTAAACACCTTAATCCTTAGAACAAAACTTAAAATATTCTATAGATATAAAAGAATTGCAAAGGAAGAAATGTCATAAGCTTGATGCTTGACCAAGACAGTCCAGGTGTCTTGGAAGAAATTCTTCTTCGGAGTTTTATGAGTGAGCTGAAGTGTGAGAGGAAATATTTCAGACTCTCTCTGAGACTAACAGTTTCCATTTCTGAAATGATGTACATGGACCTCTACTTTTCCTTTCAGTCCCAGCTACTATATCATACTTGATAGTTTATTGTATTTCAGTGTGTTTTCCATCTTCTACCTGGGTCTCATTTCTACAAAGAGCTTCATTTTAAGGAATTATATTTCCATGCTTCACCTGAAGATCCGCGATTACCGAAGGAATGCCTCTGATTATTTGCCCTGATCTTTCCTAAAAGTATTCATGCTGAGGTTGCTTTACGTTAGTGTCTTGACAGGTCTTCACTTTCCCTGGGGCACCAGACCTGAAGATGTTCAAAGACAGCAAGATTTGCTTCTTTTGAGTTTAAAAACTCTTCAGTCTATGAAAACTAAAGACTAAAAAACTTAAGACTAAAGGCAAGCGTGTCTTCATGCACCAGGTGCTGAGAATCGTATCCCATCTTGAGTTAAACTCATGAAAACTCATTAAAATCAATGGAGATGCACAGGGAGACGTGACTAAGTAGTATTTAGCTCAGAAATGCTGGGCTCTCATCTGTGGGATTAATAATCTATTGATAGAGTCATCCTGTGTTTCAAAGCATGCCAACGCTTCCTATAACATGTTGTGATTGTACTGCGCTTTCAGCAAAGGTGGGTCGTGTGTTTAAAAATGACATTTGCTTTACCATTCTGCCTAAATTGTGGATAATGTTTTAATAAATGGTATTTTTAAAAAGAAATATATTATTTGATAAAATTATTACTCAAACTGAATTCCATCAAATTGTCACAGTTGTTATGTGCTTAAAAAGCTTCTGCTCCTCTATTATTAAGTGGTAAAAGATTATAATTTGATAAAAATGGATACTAAAATGACTGATTTTAAAAAGTATGTTTCAATAAAATTCAGCATAAAAATTCAAAGCAAAATGTAAAAAAAAGATTTTCTTTATTATTTTAAATCTACACATTTTAAAATATTTCAGTGAACAAATGAATGTTGTAATAGAAGGTACATCACATGTACTACATACTCTTCAGTTTCCAGCACACTCTCATTCACTTATATGACGATTCATCAGTCCATACTTACACACTATATATTTCTTTGCTATAATAGATACAGCGTTTACACTATAAACATTAATATAAGCACAAAGGAGGTTGTGGTAGTGGAAGCTAAGACTTAGTACTTTGCAAACCTTCTTAGTCAAGGGCATTAGTTGTGGGCACATATATAGCTCCATCCCTGGAAGAGAATTTTTTTGCAGTCTTAATTACTCAACTGTCCTTCTCTAACATGACTAGTAAGTATATTGCATCTGATTTCTCCTGGACAGAAATTTCACCATAATGACCACTGTCTTTTTTAAACTCATAATAACAAGAGAAAGCAAGCTGGAGGAAGTTATTTTTTTCTTGGTCACTTTAAAATAAAATCAAGCAATAAAAAAACAGGGATCAGGCATTCAAATGAGAATGGTTTAAAAACTAGAGAATAAAATGCTTTGAAGGGGTTTAAATAGGACCTTGCTTGTGCAAGAAAAGTTTGCTTACTTATTACATCAGCAATTTTATCAATAAAATAGGAAATAGAAATTAACTAAATAAGTCAACTTCAGAAAAGAAGAAATAAAAAGAACAGCCTAGGAATGACCCATAGAATATTGAAGATATTAATAATTTCTTGAATATTTGGTGAACTAACAGAAACCAAGAATAAAGCTATAAAAAATAAACCCTGCATATTTAGATTTTTTTCCTGGTATGGTAAAATTGTTTGTATTAAACAAACAAACAAAAAGCCCCCAAACAAAAGAACCTCCAAACAACAGAAGCAGCAGCTGGGCACTCTTTTGATCCTGGCATGTCAATTCTTGTGCCAAGTCTCATGGCACAGAGTGGTTAGCTAAGCATTTCATCACAGTGTAAGATAAAATAATGTTCTAGAATGGGTAACAACATATTTGGTGCACATGGAGTGCTCTTTGAGCAGTTTAAATGATTTATTTTTCTCTTCACTCCCTATGAAAAATTGTATTTTAGAATTTCCAGACCACCTGAAATATAAAGTCCTTGAAAAAAACCCAGACAATTCCTTCCCCTCAGTTTTGTCTGGTATGTATTGAAATGTACACATACATTTTTAAAAAAGTATTTAATATACCTGAATATTGTCTCTTTTAGAAAAAGAAATAAAGGAACAAACATACAAATTCACCAAAAATTCAGTATGAAAACTTAAAAAAATATGTTTTGTAAATAATAAAATTAGCTTAAATGTATCTGATTTTTCCTTTGCTTCATTCCTCCAAACGATTTATCAAACTTCTCTCAAATTCATAAACACTGAAGTAGCTTTTAAAAAGTAATTTATTATATTTGCCTCTCTCTATGTGCAATGTCATCAGTTATCGATCATAATAATACCAGATTTGTACATGCAGAGTAGGCACCCATCTCTCTTCCCCTTTCTTTAAACATAAATTTTCCAATAGTTTATGCTATATCATTCAATTCTTCTCTCCCATAGACCTGATAATGATCTTGGATTTCTGGTTCGAGTCAGGCTCTTGTGGTGACTAGCTATTGCTAGTATTATTAGTTATTTTTGTTCTTGGTTAGTTGATCTTGAGGCAATTTCTTCATTGTTTCTACTAAATATATTGCCTAGATTGTACTGCTGGACTTCACCGAGTTCCCCTAAACGTCATCAACTGAACAGAAGAACCTCTAACAGCTTAATGTAACCTAAAGGTTAAAGATGAGGTTCTGACCTTAAAAAAGGTGTCTTTTTGACTAAGGCAAATATTTTACTCTAAAGGAGTTCTTGCTTGTTAATACAAACACGGCTCTGGTTTTACGGTAGTTTTTATTTATGAGTTCTTTATATCAAGGCTCTCTAAACTTTGCCTGTAATATAGTCTGTCACAGTTTCACATAAAACCGTCTACCAGAAGGGATTGACATTAGTTATGAGAGAGAGTAGCAGCAGCTCTTTAGACATATAACTACTGTGCCATTTTGATGTAATTCAGTTTAAATTTCAAACATTTCTATTTAACATAATCAAGTGGTATGAAATCTTCTTTTAAAATGGCAAGTATACAGTACTAGCTCAATTGGCACTTAGCAACGGTCCTTTTACAATATGCACAATAGCTTCCAGCAGGGAGTTTTTTAAGGACCATCCTTTGAGAGCACAAACTCACACACGTACAATCAGGAGACATCAAGGTTCTATCTCCAGCTCCCCTTGAGATGTTATTTAGCTAATGCACAAATGTTAGAGCTAAGCTGTTAGCCTGAAAAATAGAACAAGCAGATGTGTGCAGGTACACATCTCTCTGTTTTTTCATTCCAGAATACCTCCATATTATAATTTCACATAAAGTAACACCTAGAAAGGTGTAGTGTGCAATTTTTACTCACTAGGTGGATTCCTGCATTTAAATGCACCGCTGCAGTCAAGTGCCCCTTTTGAATACTGCATTATATATTGGGAAAGAGCTGTTGAGTGGGTGTACAGCTACAGTCATTACTGGATATTCTCTGGTTAAAGTATTGCTGGAAAGATGTAGCTCTATCACAGGCTGCCATCTCCAGCAAATACTGCTAGAAGCATAGTTATTTTATATCCAGTGAAGAGATCTGGACCAGCAGCTAGGTTTCCTCGAGAGAGTCAAATCCTGGCAAACAAGCCCGTTGTCTCAACTGCAAACCTCCCGTACTTATTGGTTGTCTTCCAAAAACTGTGCTGAACCATATAATAAGTTCAAATTTCATTAAGCCCAGGAGCAGAGGGAGTTTCTAGTATGCTGCTAAAATCATGGCATAATGTTCTGAACCGGATGATTACATTATAATCTCATTCCAGTTGGGATCTTCTTTGCCTAATAGAAGGCTTTGAAATCCAAGATAGCAAAGTAAGAGGGACTCCAACACTGAAGGTTGCAACAGTATTACTGAATACATTGCTTAGATGTTGTGTGCATGGAAAGAGATGATGACATTGGTATTACTGTGGTAATTCTGCCTTGAGTGTAAGACTTCAGAATTGGCTTTAATTCTGTTCATATAGAAAGCTGCAACTGCATCATGGTAACATCATGGTGACAGCCCAGGGGACCATCTCTGATGGTAAATATATATTTCTTTAACTAGTAAGAAATATGACCCTTTAGTAAGAAGCCTCGATGACAGAGTGACAGACAGATCATTCAGCCTATTGTCTTCTAGTCCAGCATTTTTTTAACATAAGCACTTCAACATAAAATACAGTAGAAGAGAGAGAGAGAGAGAGAGAGAGGAAGAGAGAGAGAGAGAGAGAAAGAAAGAGAAGGAAGGCAGGCAGGAAGGCAGGAATGCAGGAAGGCAGGAAGGCAGGAAGGCAGGAAGGCAGGAAGGAAGGAAGGAAGGAAGGAAGGAAGGAAGGAAGGAAGGAAGACATCTTTTTAGATACTATGAACACATGTAAGGGGAGAATATTGTTATACACTTGGAACAATGAATTAAAGTTTAATGGACCTTTTAGAAATCTGCTCTTTGCTAGTACCTAATGATAAAATCCATGGACATGCCTGAAAAGCAGGAATAAATTCTGATTTATTTTTAATATATTTTAAAATAATAAAACAATGTAGTTATGAGTTAATGAAAAAAGCTTGTGAAATCATGTTGAATTTATGCTGTTTTATTGGCAGGGTGTTGTGGTTTAACACAGTGGGCAGCTAAAACAACCACAGAGCCATACACTGACTCCCCCTGCTCCCAGTGGGATGGGGAAGAGAATCAAAAAGAAAAAAGGTAAAACTCATGGGTTGAGATAAAGACGGTTTAATAGGACAAAAAAGGAAATAACAACAACAGTAATAATAACCAAATCAAGTGATATACAGCACAATTTCTCACCAACCTGAGCTGTGCTGCCTCCTGGCCAGCTGTCCTAGTTACACATATAGGATGACATCATATGGAATTGGAATATCTCTTTGGCCATTTTGGGTCAGTTGACCTGGATGTGTCCCCTCCCAGCTTCTTGGGCACCTCCTACCTTCTTGTTGTCAGGGCAGTGTGAGAAGCTGAAAGTTCTTGACTGCTTGGCAACAACTAAAACATCAGTGTGTTATCAACACTGTTCTCATGCTAAACCCAAAATACAGCACTGCATCAGCTGCTAGGAAGAAAACTCTATCCCTACTGAAATCAGGACAAGGGGCAAAAAAGATTTTTTTTTCAGTCAAAACATTAGGTTAGGCATGTTGCAATTGCAGTGTTTTGAATTTTTTATTTATTTTGAAATTACATTTTTAACTTAAATACACTTTCATTGAATGAAGTGACCTTAAAAAATTCTCTAAACAAAACTATTTTAAGGTTTATACTGAATTTTTGTATTTTTTTAAAAAAACTGTAGAAGCCATTGACACTTACATTGCTTCACTTTTGGACCAAACTAACATTTTCTCTCAATTTTTAAATTCAGATAGTGAATCAAAGAATCAGTGATGTGCACATCTTCAACTGTGAGTACTACTATAGGCTCCGGTTGGAATAGGATAGTCTCCTTAATCCAGTCCATTAAAAATGCCTGTGTTCTAGAGCTGCATGATTTACCTGCTGAATAACAAAGCAAAAGATAAATTTTTTAAAAATTCTACTGGCAAACAGTACGCTCAGACACTCTAGGGATTGGTGATCGTCTGAAATATTTCAGGTTGTCTCATTCTGACTATTCAGGCACAGGAACAGCTAATGTTAGAGCCAATTTTTCTATGGCCATCTTGAGGCCCACAGAAAAACTTGCTTTTCTGCAATCCCAAGCTCTGGTTTGCAGTATAGTCCTGGGCCATGAAGTCAACATATTAGGTGTCCAAAGTCAGATGGATTTATAGAAAGTCTTCATTTCAAAGAATGACAATGAGAGTGCACAACTGATTCATGAGAAATTTTGATGGCTGATAGTAGCTCATTGGCCACACCGGTTTGGGAGTGGCTGTCTCTCCCCATAGATGTCATTTACATAGGCACAGCAAAAAGCAAGACTGACACACTGTGGTGCAAGAGTAGAACATCTCTGTTAAACTTCTAAGAGCTGTCTTTTGACCACTCTGGTTGCCTAGGTAAAGGGAACTGGTAAAGTCTGCTGGAAGAATTCACTTGCTCTAAGGCCCAATACTTGATTTTAATGGTTTGTCTTTGAGGTGTTTTAAAGCACTTTTTAACTTCAAAATCCAAAGTGCAGCAGCCTAAAGAAATTGGTGACAAGTAGCAGATTGTCTGTTTCTTTTTTTTTTTTAAAGGAATTATTTTATAATTATAACCGGTTAAAAAAATAAATCTATTGCTATCTCAAAACTAATTCTTGGCTACTCTACAGCTAGAAAAAGGCCTAACTAATTTTAAACTATTAAAAAAATCATCTGGGCAGACAAACCTCCCTGCCAAGTTTTAGGTGGATAGGATCCAGAGTGGCTGAGATATTAAATGTGAAAACTCAGTCAGTTCTTACAGTTGAAATACCAAACTACAACATCACAACTCTGATGTCATAACTTTTAAGAGAGCTAAGTGGTGTAATACTGTATATAATTATTTCACTCATGAGCAAAAAAGCTTATTACTCATAAGCAGACCTTTAAGTAAGCTATAAGGGCTATTTCTTTAGAAACATATGCCACTCATATGACCAAATAAGGTTGTGCTTTGCAGTTATATATCACCATTTTTTGGATTTGCTGCCTAGTGCAATATCAACAGATTTTGAAAGTCCTTTGGTTATGGCCTCAAAAGATACTTAGTAAACTTTTATTTATTTACATTAAAGCCATTAAGGGAACAAAAGCTAAATAAAACTTTTCTCACCACATCTTTTTTTCCCCCTGTATTTCTCTTTATCATGGTTATATGCAGCACAGTACCTGGCAGAATACCAAGGGCTAAAACTCTGCTTTCTTTTTGGTGTACTAGCAGCTTAAACAGCAGTTTTCCTGCCAATTTAAACTTTTACTTTTTAATGAAGAATTTAAACCAGAAAAGTTAGGCATTCCTTGGGTTTGCTCTTTACTAGGAAGTAAGTTTGAATTGGCACTGTGATTGCTAAAACTCGTCTTTAAAATCTTATTGAACCCAAACTAGAAATTCTGTTTAAATCCTTGTAGTCATCTAAGAACATAAAATACCAAAAGAGCAATAAACAAAATAAAAAAAAAAAGAACCCAAACAAATATATTTTACAACTTGGCTTTTGGAGAAACAAGCTTCTCTTTCATTTCTTATTTATTAGTTTTAAGTGAAATCATTCAGATCTAACTCAGAAGAGAAATTTGCCCTTTGAGGGTGACCTCAAATCTCTTTCAAAATATACAGCAACATAAAATATACACAGAACATTTTATTTCTGTACCTGTACCATCACAGGAAGATTAGTTCCGGTCTCTGAAATAACATTGCAGACTTCTGGGGCTTTCTGTATATTTTATGTCGAGGAGCTGCAGAAGCTTTCCCTGGTTATAACATGTCTCCATAAGCCATCTCAATTTACCACTCTCTGAAGGTGAAGAGAAGGCACAGAAGACTTTTCAATGCCCTGGAGGAACATGTAAAGAAACTTGTCTTCCTTCACCTCTCTGTCCCTATATATTGTGTGTATTCTTTTCTTGGGTTTGGGCCAAATGACCAAAAGAGTTAATCTGTGGGGCAGGACTATCATGCACATTGTGATCTTATGACGGTTGTTCCTAGATGCTGACAGTTATGTGACTAATTCTGAGGCCTTTGCAAAAGCTGTAGTGTTACCTGGACATGACTCACATATGCTGTGGCCTAGTGCAATGACACACCCACCTACTGTCCTACCTAGTAAACAGCTTGGTCTGGCTATTAGTGCAAGAGGAGAAGACTGAGGCTGTGCTTATCTCGAGGCACTGGGTGTTGTCAGATTATGGATAACGCAGCTTCCCAGAAGCTGGGTTGCATTGCCTCCAACAGAAGTGAGATGCTGTACCCTGAAAATCTTGCTATTACAGATATTTAAATACATGCTTACAGAATTTAACTGGCCTTCATGCTATCATAGAATCATAGAATTGTAGGGGTTGGAAGGGACCTCGAGAGATCATCGGGTCCAACCCCCGTATGTGTCACAACATCTAAGGATGGGCTTATCCTCAAAGCTATTCAACTTTTATAGCTTTCATTTCTTTGTGTTACAGGTTCTTTACTCTTCAGTGCAGAAGGCATACTTGATCAACTGTTTATTTCCCTTCCATCAGACAAAGAACTGGGGATATGATGATACTGAGATCATGCATGCAAGTGTTTGGAGATCTTTGGGAATGAGTTTGCAGAAAACAGAAATATTAGGTTAATACCTTTTCAGAATTTATGAATTTTTTAAAAAAATATTTTCAGTATATCTGCTAGTGAAGATTTAACCATGTTGTCAATAGTTCCATGTATCTTGTTGTGTGAAGGCTTGCAGTTCATTAAAAAAAAAAAAAAAAAGAAAAAAGAAAAAAAAATATCACTGGAACTGCAGCATTTGCACTAACCTAAACCATCATGCAAATGTCTCTCAGAGCTTAGTCCTCACTGGAGCCATGGCTAATGATTAACAACTCTCAGATGCTGTGATTTCCAGATATTTTGAATTTAAACTGTATTTCTAGATTCTGTGTTATCAGATACTTCCTGTGTTGAAATGACTGTTTGAACAGGCTTTCGGAATCAAAGCACTGTATAGCGTGATGTACATATTCCTTATGGTCCAAGAAGACAGAGAGAAGCACTCAAGCTTCACAAACTATAGTGGAACTGACTTTGGTGAACTGAGTAGGAGTTTTGACTCCCTAGATGTCATGAGAGTCAAATACGATGAATCACCTGGAAAAGCACTGGAAAATTAGATGAGAAATGGTTCTTTGAAGACAGAGTAAAAAAAGCTTTATGTAGTATATCTTCTCTGAACAATTAGGAGGTCCTACTCCCTTCACGTTTACCACGCTATCAATCAGGAGCACAAAGGGGTCTTTTTTGGGGGGAGAATATAGTAATTTTTTCAGGAATGGGCAATAACAATCAACACTCCTGAGAGTGAGGCTGAAGGCCCCAAACTGTGATGATGTCATTGCAGGACACGAGTCTAGATATAGATCTTGGAGACCTACATGAAAATGCAACCAGATACTATCAGATATCTGATCTGTTTTGGTTGAAAAGGGACCTTCCTGCAAATATATGTAGAAATGTGTAGCTGCTCCACAAAGAACTGCTTGTCTGCTTAGGAACCACCTTGAAATTTCTCTTTACCTGTGGATTAACTATGCACAAGGCTGGCCATTCTGTATGGACTGCGAACTTAATGCTCAAAATGAAAACAAACTGTGCAGGAACAGGATGACATATTTTCTGAAGCATTTTTTTCAGTAAAACCCAGGTAATGTACATTAGTGATTTATACCACATGGAAATAACCATTGTGTACTTGAGATCACCACAGACAAAGAAAAAAAATTATAAAAAGATCGTTTCTGTTTAAAGTGTTCATCACTCTGTAATTTTCTGACCAAAATGACATCCACGTCCTTCCAAGATAAGCATACCTTCAAAATGTTTTCTCTCCTGAAAGCTTCATGTGCATCTAGGATTTCTCTAAACGCTGGTGCTGACAGATAGAACTGAGCTGTCAATTGAAGGTTAATTCACTTCATCTGCATCTTTTCTCATCATGAGCTGCATTGACAGCATTGGTAAACTAGGCTGCTCCTTCTTTAATCCATAGGAAACCCAAGCTTGGCCAGCATTTTGCTCTGTGTGGTTTGTTCCCTTTTCCTTTTCTATGAAGGCTCCATTTTCCTTACTGACATGTTGAATAAGCTGGAGGAGCCTGTGTTAGTCCCTCACAGATCTTCACAGGAGGGAAAAGAAGGAACAAGAAAGTATAAGTAATGGCAAACCAGCTACAAATATTGGTCCACAGTTATAGATCCACAGAGCAGATGACTTATGCAATGGATGCCTTTGTGTTTCACATGTAGATGATTTGGTAGCACATGACTAAAACCTGAGTGCAGACACATGGCTCCAGAGACATTTGCTCAGTTTATGGAGTGAGGGAAAAAAGCAGAATATATATTTCAGAACATATTAGATATTTCTGAAATACTTGATGGTACATATACTGTGTGTTTAGTACATGCATTATGTCTCAAAGTATTCATGCATGGATATTTACTTTTATTATTTATAGACCAGTTACAACACCAAGCCCACTTCCAGGCATCAAGAATAAACCTGTATTTCACAGCTATTTTTATAACCGATAGTAAATCTTGTAGATGGTGTGACTACTGTGAAAGTTATCTGACCTTGAGCAAGAAGAAAGCCTCTCAGGAAGACTTCTGTCTCAGAAATCATCAGTATGTGCCTGAAAATGGTTGCTTATTTGAAGCCAGTGATAGTTTGAATCTACCATGGGCTCCTTATTAAAATGAAAGATCACGCACGCTTAACTCATATACCTCAAAGCCAAAAATACTTCCTTTCACAGTGGATTGAGCAAGGTGTGGGGCCGGCAGTTTTTGGAAAAGGCTTCACTGCGGTTCTCCAAGAAATGTACACATCAGCATTAAACAGCCACATCCGACTAAAAGACCAACATCAGGAAGAACCCCAGTACTGTATTCTGCAGTTTGCACTACACCATATGCCTGAGCTGCCCAGAAATGTTCCACATGGCTCTCTTTCCCTGGTGCCAATGACGCTTTAAGGAGCCAGGAGACTCTGCCAGTAAAAAAGAAGCCAGTTTGGAGAACCAGAGACTAACAGATGTTAAAGTTGGGAGAAGCCACCACAATAATCTATGATATTCAGCCCACACAAAATAAGGAATTTTCTCAATGCATACGTTGTATTTTGTCAATATATAATTGCTAAAAACTAGAGAAAACCAAATATTTTCCAAGTAATTAGAACGTGAAGTAATACCACTCTACACTAGTTAGAGGTTGTGTCTGAACAGTTATGTGTTACAGGCCTTTCTTGGGCTCTGAAGGCAACGTGGATGTAATGTCCATGTGCCTGAGTCTTCTTCCTCCCATAGCAGGCTACCTATGTAGCGTATGTCAGATACTTCTCATGAAAGAAATCCTCCTCGACATTTATGTCATCCAAGGGGGGTGGTGGTAGGGGTGTCACAGAGTGTAAGAGCAGCCTGACCAGTAATGGTCCAGCGCCCTCACCTACACTGCAGCCCTGCTTAGCTTACAAGAACGAGTGGAGTAAGATAGACTATGTCCTATCAGATACACAGCAGGGGGAGTGTTTTTTGACAAACTTTAACATTTGGCTTTTTTATAGGAATTGTCTGAGCATGATTGGGAGTTTTGCACAAATGCTGGCTAGGCTACACATTATGCAAGGAAAAATCTAAAGTCTTAGTGAATATTTTTATGTGAACTCCCCTCATATTACCTTGGGGCAGTGACTTGCACAGTTCAACGGAAGACTCTGTGTGTGTGTTTGTGCGCATATGGAATGATTATGCACATACAGCGCTAAGATCACTAATTTCTAGATAATACCTTCTGTGGGACAAATTCATTCTAATCTTGTAGTAGTTCACTGACTCTGAAAGTATTAGTCAGAACTAGGTTAAAAAATATCATATGGGTAAAAAAGGCAAACATTACAAGAGTTCTTTACTGATGTCTACTGTAGTTGTAGTATATTGAGTTCTAGATGGCTACTTTGGCTACTCAACCTGTGTGGTACTGAGTACAAAGTGCTACACCCTATGTTGATAGAAAGGTCTTCTATTTTTTTAGCAAAAAGGTTCTAGCTTTGATAATACGAGAATGAAACATTTTGTATTTATCAGAATAAACAACCATGTAATACAGGATCTCTCCTCTGAAAATAACTAGACAGGGACTTATGAAAAAATGTCCATTAGCAATGATTGGACACTGATGATGGTTTTGGAAACTTTTCCTTGTCTTGCAACTCATGGTTGGGGGACTTCCAGAGCAGAAGGCATTGGGTAAATCACTATGGTCAATAGACCCCATGGATCTTCATTTCAAGAATTTATTAGACTCTTTTAAGGGTTTGTTAGAGTTTTGATCTTGGCAATATCTTGTGGCAATGAGTTCCTTGACTAATCATGCATCAAATAAATAAATAAATGAGCATTAATTTTGGTCTTTTAAAAGTCTACTCGATCTCTTAGTTTCTTGTGAAAGTAACCGTGATCTGCACTTCTGTATTCCCTTGCACCATGCCATTTATGATATGGAGTACCCTGTTCTGCTGAAATCTTTCTTTTCTTACTCTGGCTCATCTATCTTCTTGCATGAAATTCTTTCATAGATGGTGTCAAAATCCTCACCTTGTGTGAGACTTTTCTTGTTATATTTTAGCATTTTTGGGACAGGGCTGCACACACAGCAGGTGAAAGAACTACAGATTTATGGAAAGATGTAGAGACAATATTCTCTGAACTTTTGAAAAAAGGAAAAACACTGATTTGTCCACTGTGGAGCAAATAGGAGCTATTTCTACAGACAGAAATACTTATCCTAATCTCTCTTTCCGAAATATAAGTAAGTAGAAAACCTTACTAGAGTGACGAATATACATCTGCTAAAGAAGGCAGTCATCAAAAGCAATATACAGTTCTACAGTTTATACATAGGAAAAGCTGTGATATAAACCCTCAAATATTCCTAAGATCACACGACTTCACATTTATTTCTCAAAATTTCCGTAAGAGCAACACAGACTCTTTGGCCAAACCTTTACATTCATCTTCCATCAACTTCAATAACTGATGTTTAGCAGTAAATTCATGGGAGTTGCAGGCATTCAGCCTCTGGAAAAATGTGGCCGTTTTTAGGATTTAACCCTGAAAATAGTAAAGCTAGTGAATGAGTCACTTTAAAGCGGGTTTTCAAGCATCTAATGGTAACCATGTGGGCCTGGGTACTAATTTCAATTCATCGTTTCTATATCTCACTGTTTAGCAACAGCGGCTCAACCCTGAAACTGTGATGTAAGCCTAAAACCCTATAATGCTCTCATTCAGTCATGAAAATCTTCAGTAAACTGAGGTTTCCAAGATATCAAAATACAGACTAGCAAGGAGATGTAATCCTCCTAGTAATCATAATTTTACATACAATACAATAACTAGGGACAAAAAGCATGGTGCAAATAAACTGATTCCAAAGATACCTCCATGTCATCCCAGTGAGTTCACAATTCATCTGGGCTTTACTGTTGTGCTTACTGAGATGTCACGGGAGGTTCTGGATGTGTGACCTTATGAGTATACATAGATCACTGCTATCCGAGCTTTTCTCTTCCCTTTTCTTTATCCCCAATGCTATAACTAACTTTTAACTATAAAATGAAATATTTTGATTTATGACTAGAAGGTTAGTTAAGGAAGTTGGATACTAAATTGTTCAGTGGAATCTTTATCCTTTGATTATGTAGTTGGCTGAGCAAAAGCATTTTGATTCATTCTATTCCAATTTAACTCCGTTTTGCAGCTGACCCAAAAGCTGACCTATTTTTATGCTTTGTATCCCCAGGAAAACAAAAAAAAAAATGCAGTTATACTTGTTAATCATGGCATTTCATACTACATGTTTTAAGCTTTTGGCGTAGCATACTTAAAAACTAGATCAAAAATCATGTGAATATATAAAAGCTTGCCATATTCTCTTTCTGAAAGCCAGCATTAAAATTATTTTATTGCCACTGTAAATTAATTTTGTCATTTTTATAATAAAGAAAAAATGCGCTGTATTCTGGGTCTTTGTATTTGGTTTTATGGTATAGTTTGAAATGTACTTGCATCTTAATAGTAGTCCTGAACCTATGTTCTTTAGAATGATAGCTTAATAGCTCTGCTTCTGGTTTTGAGTTCTTTTTTGTTGGAATTTTTTTCCTATTTGGGAGTTGTATCATCTGATTTGAATTTTGCTTTATACATGTTTGCTTCTATATATTATCAAGCAATTAAGAAGAATAGGGCACCAATACTTTCTTACTATGTCTTTTATATTTTCTGCACTGCCTATTGTTAAAATTAGTGCAACTGAAATAAATTTTCACAATTTTTCCCAAGTGCTTAATATAAGCACACTCTGAAAATCACCCCTCATGCAGAGCAAATCTTAATGCTTTTCATCCTTGTTTCCATATGTGTTTAAAAAAAAGATAGATGAGGTACTTAGGGATATGGTTTAGCTTAGGACGGGAACAGTTGGACCTGATGATCTTAAAGGTCTTTTCCAACCTTGTAATACTGTGATTTTGTGATTCATGGTTAGAGAACCTGGAGCTCTAAACAAATCTCTAAACTTTTGATGGTTTCAAAAAAGTCCCCTGAATTTGAGGTGCAGGTCAGGTTTTAACATCTACTTTAAAATTTAAATAGTTTTTTAAATTTTAAAATGTGTGTATGCAAGAGGGACAAAAAAAGAGACAAAATGCGTGCAAAAAAGAATAGTCTGGCTTGGCTGTAATGTCACGTTCTGTTGCTGGAAGAATTTGTTTTGCAGGATAACAGTCGGTAAGATTACCCACGTTATAAACTTTTCTGAACATGAAGTACGCTGTACTAAATTTTAGTATTATTCATAATCCCTGTTTGGTGTTACGCAGCCACAATAGATTTGGGTTCCAAACGCTATATTCCTGAATATACAGTATCTGTCCAATCTCCTGGTACCTAATGTGCAACAGATTAAAAGCACAAGTTTCCCTGTATGGTTCCCAATGCAAGTTAAAATGATGAAAAAACTCAACCTAAACCTGACTGCTTCATTTCACTGAACATTGATCTCTTTTAGGTTTCCCCTGCACAACAACAGAATGGGGAGGTGAGGGTGAAGGACACTCAGTTTCCATGCATTGCTTCTATTATTCACTGTTCCTCTTCTCTTGCAGGCCCTTGCAAACAGATGCATCTTTCCCCCTTCCCTGTCCTTCATAGTCTTATGTATCTGAAGTAAAAAGTACATTCACTGTGTAATTTAAAGTAGCGTCTACATCTCTGGTGCTCAGGCAAGGAGTGGAAGGATATAGGCGGACAGAGAAACCACGTGCCTTGATGGGGCAATCAAGTTTTTCTCATATTTGCCTCATGATAAAAAAATGCAGCTACATGAGGATTAGACGTGGAATGAGTATTTGCATTTGTGTGCATTTATGTACATGATCTAATGGGTGTTGTATTGAGCACTGGATATATAGAATTTCAGTGTTGCCTGTATGTGTTCTTTCTAGTTTACATTGCTGTTTTCCAGAGGGTTTGCGAATTATGTTCATGGTGCTCTTCCAGAAAAAGGTCATAACATGAGGAAATACTTTTCTCTCCCCCCCTCCTTGTTTACAATCTTCATGTTTCTTTTACTCAGAGGAATTGACAGAAGTAGAATTGTCAGCAAGGCTGTGGGAAGCAAGACCAGTTCAAATCAGGTGTGATGGGTGCCTCAGCGTATTTCTCACAGCACCACTTAGGAGGCCCAGGAACATTCTCACAGACTTTCCCCTACCCTGTATGTTGTGAGTAGTTCTGAGAATATGATTTTTTACTATAAAAATAAGAAATGAGTTTGGGGGGAGGTCCCTCCTGCCTTTGTCATGTGCAACTGCCTTAGTTTCTTTGTCTTTGTCTCACACACCTCATTCTCCTCCTTGAGCAGATAGGTCCTGGATTTTTCTGTCTACCCTTGTTTCCATCAGAGCCCCAGTACAGCAAGTGGTATTGCGTCAATAAGCACTTTGGTGCAAAACTACTCAATCATTAGAAGGGATGTGTGGCAGTGAAGATATTCTAGCTTTTACATTTTTTATCACACTAGGGCTATTTTTTCTTCCTTTTCCACTCTTATTATTAACCTTTTTATAGAAAATTGGCTTACCAAGAATTTATGAATTAGCAAGTCTATTATAATGATGAATGGTAATTACCATTTAAATCCTGAGTCATTCATCAGCTTGTTCACCATATGTCAGGTGATACAAGAGTGCACGAATACTTGTCTGGTGAGCATTTCTCAACTGATTGTTATATTTCCCCGAACTTTGGTCCTATATGCCAAATACTAGCTGAATAAAAAATAAAACGATAGAAAAAAAATTTAAATTTACAGGTAATTTAAGGAGAGTGGGACTGACAGCACAATAAGTGGCAATGCTGATAGTGACACCTATTAGCATTAGTATTAGACAGTTATTAGCTTTTTAAAATTTAAGAAGAATAAACATGGCTCTGAGTTTTTTGAAGATACACAGCAAATCTTGTTATGGCAAATGAAATTTTTATCTAAGATTCCTGTGTAAGGAATTATTTTTACAAAGTCATGTTTGGGAAAGAGCTTTCCAATTGACCCAGCTAGTCAGGTCTAGCCTGAAGCTGCTTAAGAATTTCTGCCCTCATCAGACTTTTCTTTAGGAGCATGAAGGGAGGTAGCATCTCCTGCCAGGATCCCAGAGAATGGGTGTCTATGTGGCCCAACTAGAATTTTGTTTGATCCTACCAGCCTCCTTCCTTGATGGTCTTTAATAACAGGGAAAAAATGGAAAGGACACCACAGCTGAGCTGTCACTCATTCTCCAAATCCAGCCTGGGGTCTGCTAATGGGGTCATCTGGGGACACCTTTACTTCACCTCTCAGACATCCTGGGGGTATAAATGCAAGATTTCTGTCTCCAGAGTTCTCAGTCCACCTTCTCACAAAGCACAAAACAATACAAAGGTATCCTCTGGGTCCTCCATAGAAAACCATCTTTTCAGATAGGAGTGAAATTATTGTTAACAGGAATGGGTGCACATTATGTGCCAAGTGATAAAGGATGAAGTTAACATTAATGATTATAACTTTGACTATTTCTTTTCATTTTGACGTACTGTATCTCTCTTAGGTTTAACAGCTCATAAAGTGAAGCCAACTTTCTGAATGATCATTTAATTCTTGAAATGGAACCATAGACTAGGAAGAAAATACTAAGATATTAATCCTGGCAGCAGACAGCAAATGCTAGACCCAGAAGCTTAATGGTGCTGAGCTGAATGGAACATAACAAGTCTGCTATCCTAACAAAATACAGTCTCTCTTTCTCTCTGTGCAGGTTGGGAATGTTCTCTTGCTGTAAGCATGCGAACACAGAAGAACATAAAGTAAAAGTTAAACTGAGTAATGTTGCATAGCTAAACTACGGGGATCTTGTTCAGCTTATCTAACCAGAGAAAAAATAATAGTCTAAGAATATTGTTTTAATCAAAGCTCCAATCTCCTATCAATGCACAGTTTTCTTTGTCATCCTACAGTTGGGGTTCTGGTTTTTGCTTTTTTTTTCCTAATAACTGACTCCACTTCTGAATAAAAATACATTCTATATTGCTCTTCCAAAATTATCTATGTGAAGAAAAAGGCTGTTCAAATTCAGAAAAAAAAAAAAAAGAACGAATTACAGAACTTCCTGTTGTATCCTCTCAACTTTGGATCAAACCAATCCCATGACTAACAGATGAAAACCTTTCATACATTCAGGTCCCTACACAAATTTGGAAAGGTGAACCCAGAGGTGAAACTCACTGCCAGCCTATACCTTACCACGAGGTGCTTTGGGTACTGTGTCTGAACTCAAGTAGAATCAGGTGCTGTATGTTAAAATTAGAGATTATTTCTTCCTTTACTGATGGATTCCATCAGATATTATGATTTTTTAAAAACAGTATTTTGTGTAAATTATAAGATGCTCTTGGTTTGGATGCTCTTGGAAATGGATAGAAGAGCACTGTATGGAAGCATAGGGAAGAAGGCTAGTGGCAAAACTAATTTGCAGCCTAAGCGGAAGAAAAACTGTGGAGGAAACATGGTAGAACATTTCCTTCAAGGAGGTTCTGAATAAAAAGAACCACATAAAAATAAAGCCATGTGTCCCTAGGAAAAGGGTTAGAATTTGTGGCCATCATTTTCAGCAGTAGGCTCAGTGAGTAAACCATTACTCAGGCATAAGGAAACATATCAGAATCATTCTGTAGCCTCTTTTGTATTCTGTAAAATTTAAACAGTCTATGAAATAGCATGTTTTTTTTGGCGGCTCATAAGTCATTACCAATGGTTTTGGATGCCTGCAAAAGCCATCCGCCATTTATCCCTCCATAATGAGCCACAAGTCTGGTAAAGAAAACGCTTCTGTTTCTGATTGAGGAGAAAACATCGTATAGCGATCAGGTGAGTATTCTCTCAATGAAAATGTGATAAATAAATAAATAAATAAATCTGTATGGTGGCAGATACTGTATCCCTGGATCAGCACAAAGAGCCAAGATTCCCATTGACGCCTCCCACCGGAGGCCCCAATATTCCTAAGGCCGCCTCTGTATGTCAGCATGTGAAGTTGATCTTTCCCAGCTGACGCTGGGCTGAAATTTCTTGGAAGCAGCTGGGGTGGAGATGTGCCAGACAACCTTAAAAAATAAATCAGTTACAAGTGAACCAGGGCAACCCCCAAGGCCCAGAGGTAGGGAGGGTGTTTTGCTACATGCATTACTAATTAACTGTGAAAAGTTTTGAATGGTCCCAAAATTTTTTGTGAGTACCAGCTACCTTTTATAAAAAAAGCCATAAAATGAAGGTAGAAAACACGGTTCCAGTAACTGAAATTAAGCATACCACTGTTCAGCGGCGGGGGGGGTGTGTGTGAGAAAAAACCCAACCCACAACCAAACCCATTTTACTTTTTATTTTAATTTTAACTTAATGTGATTCTTCATGTCGGACACAGTGTTTCTTATCATAAGTCATCTGACATAACCCAGAGTGATGCAACATTTTTATAATGCTTACTTCTTTTTTTCATCCATTCCCCAATAATTTTTTCCAGACAAAAATTACTTCAGCCTGTAGAAAGCCTTTGGACTTTGTCCTAACTAGCCAAAACTTAACCTGCAATTAGGAGTCTTGAATCACTTGGAAAAATAGGTACCCTCTGCTCTACCTTGTGGGGTTCATGTTACAGTAGGGAGTGAATATTCCAGACACTGTAGATTCTGAGTTCAGGTGCCTCAAGGGAGAGGAGGAATTGTACTAGAACAACTTGGTTTTGGCTAACTGAAGTAAAATAATCATAGTTTTCTTTTTTTTATTTTAAAGTAATTTGAGAGATTGCAGGACCCTTAAGCAAGTCTTATCAACAATAAACAAATGAATTGTAATTTTTTCGTATTACCTGAAGTCTGTGAAGGTCAGGAGCTGCACGCCTCCATTATAACCTGGATATATTTCACTGGTCTTGCTGGACAACACTTTTCAAGTGAAAATACTGTTTATTTGCATCATTGTAAGTAACAGTTGTAACCCAAAAACTTTATAGCATATGTCATAGAGGAAGGAGATTTCTGCAGTGGCCTGTCCCTCCCAGGAGCAGCTATCTCTCATTCCATGAGGACACAGCCCATTGGTTAAAACTGGGCAAAATTTCAATTGCATGCTGTTTCTGCCGATAGCCAGCTTAGCTGAGCATGGCACATGGATGACTATAGCTCACGTTTATCTCTGAGATTACATAGAACAGAGACATTTGAACCACTGAACCACCGATTTGGTACTAGCCAATAGCACCAGCTACTAACTTTGCTGTCTGTCTAGCTGTTAGAGGGATGAAAAACAGGGCCTAGTTTGTGCCTTTTGTAATTGATGGAAAAAGAATTCACTAAGCCTGGGCTGCATCAGTGGCTGGTACTCTTCTGTACACTTGGAGCTGCACTGTGTAGGGCCTCAAGCCAGTCAGAGGCAGAGGATTTAAGCCACCTTTATTTCCTCACTTGGGTCATTTTGTCTATCATATTACTGCTTCCTCGAAGCCTTGAGAGGATCTGAGTGAGCTGATGGCAGTCCCAGAACGGGGTGCTTCCGCCATGTCATAGAATCATAGAATCACTTAGGTTGGAAGACACCTTTAAGATCACTGAGTCCAACCACAGCCTAACCCTACCTAGTCCACCTCTAGACCATGTCCTCAAGCACAACATCCACACACCTTTTACACACCTCCAGCACTTCCCTGGACAGCCTGTTCCAATACTTGACTACCCTTTCAGTAAATAAATTCTTCCTGATGTCTAACCTAAATCTCCCCTGGTGCAATTTGAAACCATTTCCTCACATCCCATCAGTCTCCTTTTCTTAAGACTAAAAAGCCCCAGTTCCCTCAGCCACTCCTCACAGGGTTTGTGGTCCAAACTCTTCACTAGCTTTGCTGCCCTTCTCTGGACATGCTCCAACATCTCAACATCCTTCCTGTAGTGGGGGACCCAAAACTGGACACAGTACTCGAGGTGCAGCCTCACCAGAGCTGGGTATAATCACAGAATCACAGACTGGTCTGGGTTGGAACGGACCCCAAGGATCATACAGTTCCGGTTCCTGCCACAGGCAGGGCCACCAACCTCCAGACCTGGATCTACACAAGGTTGCCCAGGGCCCCATCCAACCTGGCCTTGAACACCTCCAGGTACAGGGCATCCACCCCCTCTCTGGGCAGCCTGTTCCAGCACCTCACCACGCTCTCTGGAAAGAACTTCCCCCTAATACCATAGAACTATCACTTCCCTATTCCTGCTGGTTACACTAGTCCTGAATTGGTATGTCCTTGTATCCCAACAGCAAGGACACAATGCAGCATTATATCAGAGCAAAACAATTGTGTTGGAAAACACATGCTTAAGGTACACAGCCTCACCTAATACCCCATTGTTAAGAAACCCCTAATTTCCTTGAAGAAACTTTGTGTGTTCCTGAAAATGAATGTGTGTATATATGCCTGCATATACATTTATACATTGTGTTTATCCACTATGCATTTACTAGATATTCTTAAAAATAAAGAGAATTAAAGAAAAACAATACTCAGCGAAACCCTATACAGATTCTGAGCTTAGCTTTCCTGAGTAAGTAGACAAAAATGTGTGGAGATAAAATAAGAAAAGTTATTAGATTAGATTAAAATTCAGTCTGGAGGATGGGAAAGCTCTATGCACAGTCAAGCCCAAAGGAGACTTTTCTTTGTCAGGATTCTTGCTGGTAACTGCAGCAGAAGAGTCAGATTCAACTGGCTTTTAAAAACATTTATCCCTTCTTTTTTAAAAAAGGCTAAAGGGCATCAGGATGTTTTCTAATAAAGGTGGAAATCTGAAAAAGGGCTCTATTTTAGGAAATCTTTTTTTCCTCTGTAATAAAAGTAGACAATTACTATGTGTTAAGGATCCATTCAGTTACCAGTGCATAAACTGGTGTATATGACCCATAAACACAAGATTTGTGGGAGAAATAAAAAATGATAAGAGTATAGAAGATGACATACTGAATTCAGACTAAAAATTCTCACGTGTGCTATTTTAAAGTAAACAGATTTAATTGAAAAGTAAACAGAATTTAATTTCAAATTAAAGAGTTGTTACAGAAAAAAAAAGAAATACATATTCAAATCTATGATTTGCTGGAATTACTACAGTGACTGCAAACAGAAGCAGGCAGATCTGCAAGGGCTACAAAGGGAAAGCTCATTCTAAAAATTAATATTGCCTATAATGCCTTGACCTATTGTAATACCTACCAAACCATCTTTAACAGTAGGATTTAAATTGCAGAATTGACATGGCCGGTCTCTAGACCTTGACTTTGCCTGGTAAGGAGATCCCTGATGTGGAGGGGACTATTACTAAGATTCTGTAGTTATCCTCTGCACTGAATGAAAAAAATATTTATGCCTTTAGGGGCTGTGGGTCCTTGCTGTGATTTACATAACTTACTGTGAGCAGCCATGGCAGACACCAATTATAGAGAACTTTGGAACTGCTCTACCTGTAGCTCCCAGTGGAAGCCATGTTTCTGTTGTATTAAATCTGTACAGAAATGACAATGGAGGGAAAGGAAAAAAAAATAAATGGTGCTGTGAACGTTATAAGTAAACCTTTGGGAACAACAATATATGTACTGTGGTGCAACAGATAATGCAATTTTGCTTGGCATTTCAGAAAGCATCCAAACCAAAAGGGAAAAAAAATAAATAAATCCAAACCAGAGAGCAGCTGTAATGTCAATTTGCCTTTCCAGACACTATAGTTTTGTCAGGCAATAATCTAGAAAGCTGAAATGATTTCTGTTATGTGTTTGGTTTGGAAAGAAACTGTGGCCAGGTGAAAAGAATAATACATTTACCAAAGTGTAATCATACACTACAGGGAAGGAATTCTGAATGTCAACCTGAATAAAAAAAACAGACTGAAAACTGACTTAAAAGCTTGTGGAGTTAGTGGAATTAATATTCACTGTGGAAGTCTCTGTAAAGTAGCCCATGGTACAACTAAACACCTTCTCCACAACTTGGTGATCCACACAAGCTGGTGGCCAGCTAGGACCTGCTGCCACCTTAATGGGTGAGAAGAGAAAGCTGGAGGCACATTTCCTTCTTTCCGTGTACACACAGAAGAGTGAGATGCTGATGCCATGGTATAGCTACACACTACATACAGCTCTGGGCAAGATTCTTCCACTTCATTGGCTTTCCTCTGGACTTCTCTGAGATGGGAGAAGTGGTCTGTCCTGCAGATGGGTACAAATATTTTGTGCTCTGCCCTGTGCTTCAAGTCCTGCTGCAAAGTGGCGTGCACCAGCTGGGCCATGCACCCACTTGACTGCAGCTGTACTGGGTGGACTGGGCATGCTGGGGTGTCTGGAGCTGCCCCTGGGATACACTTAGGGTCTTCACCTCCCTAGAGCTATGTAGGTCACTTGAAAAGTTTCTCTTTGGTCTTCGAGAACTGACAGAAAGCACTTTACTGATTTGTGCTCTTGCTTTCTAGTGTTAGAAGACAACAAAACCCCTCCCATTTTGTACTTTTATTCCAAACAAAACTAGAATGTCTTTTGTTGGTTTTTGGTTTGTTTTGGTTTTTAAAGAACGAGAAACCTGGAGGAAAAGTGCGGTTCAGCACCTTTGCAAATTGGCGCAAATTCTGAATTTGAAAGGTCTCAAAAACAGTCTTTTTTTGCCTTTTTCTTAAGATCCAGAACAAACAGTCTGCTCTTTTCTGCACGCTATGGACAAGAGGGAAAATCCTATACAGGAGTCAATTACGGATGAAATCCAGAAAGGTCTGAAACCTGAATTAGCTTTGCCAAAGCACATTTAAATTAGACTAAAATATTTGTAGCTGGTTCCCATCCTTGGCTGGACAAATGAGCATGTTTGACTCACCCTCAGTAAAACCAGAGCAAGAACTTCTTGTGAGGTGAGCAGCTTCATCTGGACTGAGCCACAGGAACATGTTGCCATGAGTCCAGGAGTCTAAACTTCAGGCATCCAAACTAGAGCTTGGGTTCCTTGGTCCTTCCTGGAGAGAGGTTTCTGACCATCTGGACCTTGTGTCAGTTTGGTGTCAGTATAAGGTCCACATTCATCTGTCCATGAACTCCCTGTAAGGCTGAAAATGAGCTATTCTTTGTATATAGGTTTTGCTATGATGGCTTCATCACATGTAGTGGTCAAGTCAGTCATTTTCAGCATTGTGTCAGTTACTCAAAGTTCTTTAAGCCTAAATGTAATTGAAAACAGGGAAGTAAGTAACGTATCAGTAAATGGCATGATTCTGCAATAACTCATCAGCCTGTAAAAATCCCTCCACCTGCGATGCAGGGGCTTAACCAGTTCACAGGACAGGGGAAGGTAATGGTCATTCATTTTGCAGTCTGTGCTCCCCTCAGTCCCACTCTTTGTGTATCATGCTCCTGGAAAGCACCGTCATCACAAATCCAAGGAAAACCCTGTCCTTTTAATCATGTTTCCAGGGAAGGCAGGTTATAGGAAATTTGCAGAGGAGCTCACATCCAAACACATGTCCTAGGCTATGGGGTTAGAGCCTTTGCTTTCGAATGGCTGATATTTGCAGACATTTTTCATCTATTAAGTCCCTAATAAAAATCAGCAATATTGTAATCTTAATTAAAGTTATAGTCATTGTATTCATTCTGCTGCAGGTGTTATCCCATAAACATAATTTCACATTTTTACTGAAAGGAGGGGGATGGTGACTTTTGAACCACTAAGAATATTTAATTGCTATTTTAAAAATTTAAACACCTTTTTATAACTTCCACATATTTTAGGCTTTTCTGCCTGTCTAAAGCTGAAATAGGATGCTGTTTCAAAGATTGTCTCATGTTTATGAACGAGGCAAGGTGATCTTTGAGCATATCAGACTCTACTAAAGCTGAAAGAAAATAATTTTATAGAGTGTTTTTGCGTATGTTATTAAGATTCAAGTCTTGATTTCTTCCCCTTCTAAATAGTGTCCCAAAGACCTGTGGTATCCTCTGTGTTAAGTGCTGGGTTCAAGAGATTAAGGGCAATGACTGGCATCTAGTTCACTTTTATTTCCATTTCAGTGCAACCTCACATCGCTATACATCTGTTTTGTTGATTCAGAAGAGCACTTGAGATGCTTTACAGTTGATTTTGACAAGTGCTACAATTTGATATGGGTAGATAATTCTTGCTGAGATGATTTCAAAAGTACAGAAATTATAATTTTGAGTAGATATTACCTTTCTTTATGATCAGAATTTTCATGTAATATACTGTGCACTTAAGCTTCTTAATCACATTTTCCTTTTTTTAAACATTACATTCTTTCCATCTAATCTAGTAAAGTATCGCAAATTAAAATATTGTTCTAAATATATCTTGTATTTTTCTCCATGCACTGTGGACAGCTCATGTAAAACCCACTTAAAAAAGTGGTCCCTCCTAACCTTCTCCCAAAAACTATTTGGTTTGGAATTTAATTAAGCAGTGAGACAGGACCGACTGTATGGTAGGGCTGATTAATGCACACCTCAGGTGCATTTCACCTCATGCTTCCAGCACATCTGAGGTGAAGATTAATCAGTGCAACTGCTTAGTCCAAAGTGTCTTAGTGTGATTATAAAATGGGCATATGCCAAAAAATTATAGCCTCAAATATGACAACATATTCTTACCCTACAGAGTATCACACAATAAGATCAAATTTGGGGAAAATACCCATTACCCCCCCAAAAAAAACCCACCCAAAAAGAAAATAATTTCATGAAATTCCACCTATTCTCACCCCTGCTCCCCATTCCTCCAGGGTGCACCAGAACAACAAACCCATCATCACTCCCCATATCCTGACTCCTTCCTTTATTTCCTATCTGCTCTAATTCTTTACACCATTTCTTTCTCTTTTTTGTTTATATTGTGTCCTTCTGCCATAGATATTTCTCCCCAACATCAGCATTTACCCGATATGAGCCTGTGCTCTCTCACACTGGTGGTCCCCAGCACACTAATTGATAAGGGAAGGATCCATCCTTGGTTAACCTCTGTGAACACTGTAATGGCCTGAACTACAGACTTAAACCAGTGTAGACAACAGCTTAAGTCATTTCAGCTGGAGGCTTTCAGCAGAAAGTCTGGCTTGGTACTTCAAACAAATATAAAGTAGGAGGGACAGAGAAGACCTCAACCTTCAGAAGAGGCACCAGTCACAAATTTGTCTTTTGTCTAAAGGAGAACGCCCTGATTTACATTGAAAATTTGCACGCTTTAGCAGAAAATACTGTGAAAATATATTCTGAGAGAAATAGCAGTGTTATGTATCATGATTTCCTGAAAACTTATTCCACAGAAATACACAAGAAAGTGAAAGCTGCTGCCTTGTACCTGCACAAGTCTCCCAGGAGGTCTGATCCCCCAACATCCACTAAAGTCCATAGAGAGACTCCCATTAAGCTCAGCCTGGTTTGGCCATTAGAGAGCAATTGCTGCACCAAGACCTGTACTAATTTTCAGAGTGCTGTGATGATGATGGAGGAGTGAAGATTTTCCTGCTTCGTGGAAGAGCTTGATCAGCAGAGGCCAAGGACCTCTAGCAATTGCTCTGTGAACATCAGTGGGTGGCTGTCCTGGCATCCTCAGAGGTCTCAATCTCCTCTGTCTCTTTGAAAAGAGAATTTGGATGGCAGACTGAGCTTAAACTAGTGGAATTTCTGGAGAAGGGGCTTTTTTTGCTTTTGTTTTGTGGTGGCTTTTTTTTCCTTTTTTTTTAATTTTCTCTCAAGAGAAGAGAATATAGCCTAGAGTTTTTAAAATACCATTGGAAATGAGAAGCTACTCTGTTGTGGGGGAGTGTGAAGGGTCCCCAAGGAACTGAGCAGACTAGCAAAGGGGAAAGAATTGTCTGGAGTAGTGATGGAGGGAGGACGAAGCAAGCAACAAAAATAACAAAGTAGGGCTGAGGCTAATATACAGGAGGGAGCAGAGGGAATTTAAAGAGCAGAGGCATATGTCCAAAAAAGGAGAAGATGATTAGAGCAGGAGGTGGGAGGGGTGGGGATGGGAATGCTAAAAAGCCCAGCTTCCCATCAAACACAAAAAACGAGGGTCTGAAATGGCACACTCTGCTCAGGGGACTGTTCCTTACTGACGCAAGCAGGAACACTGAAGTCAGTTATTCATATAAGGGGTGCAGGAACAAGCCCCATATTCACAAAAGGATCTCAGATCCGTGCTCGCTGCATTCTCACAGCCATTGCTGGGCTGAATCACCATGTGGCACGCTGGCTCTGCCATCCGCTTACCTCTACTGGTGACACTTCCAGGGGCTTTTACGGTATGCTTTTGCTGGCCAGAAAACTTTAAGAGAATTCAAATAAAATAAAAAGGAATCTGCTAAGAGGCGTAGGCCTTCCTCTTCCGAGAGATGCATGCAAACGCTTCCACCAAACACAAACTGTGCTTGTCCGAATTCTGCAGAGCTGAAATCCATATCAGCATTTTTAGTTGAGAAAAATGCTCATTTCAGCCAGTTTTTTTAATAAATATATTTATTTCTAAGCTTATCTTACGCTGTTAGATGGAAGTACTAGTGAAGTCTAATTTCAGGTTTAAAAATGAATTCTTGAATGTAACTTTTATTGTCACGCGTGCTAAATGCACTTTCTACACTCTTTATTCAGACCAGTAGTTTTCTTTCTAGGCAGCAGTTGCATTGACGTTTATAGGGTCATTCATGCAAGTTAGGAGTTGTTGAAGAAATAAGTGTTTATGCAGAATCCATACCATAAATAGCAGAGAAAAGGAAGTAAGGTAATTCATGCAGGGCTGGTGATATAGATATAGGGCTACTCGCAAAGTTTCCTCTAGTGTTACATTTGTATTCATATATGTCAAAAATGCAATGTTATTTCTTTTTAAAATAAATTGGAAGCACAAGTCTGTGGTGTATGATTATTTTATTAACTGATAAATCAGCTGGCTCTCAAGGGCATGAAGGAAACATATTTATTTAATTTACAAATAAACTGTATCCATTCCCCATTCCCATCCTTTGTTAGAAATATGCATTGCACTAAGAAATTCAAATGTTTGATACTCAGGGCTGCTTAAATATATTTTCAAAGGGTAAACAAACTCACAGTTTTTTCCTGGTTTTTTTTTTAAAACCTCCAGGCTTCACTACAAATGTAATCCCACACAATATGAACAAAGGTTAACATTAAGAATGTATTTTCAGAAGACTTGTGATTTCATAGTCCCATGGCTAGTATTTACTCAGTGATTCTCTAATGTTAGGCACGCAAGTCCATATTTATACCTCTGTAGAGGACAGCCTGATTTTCAGCACTGCTGACAGCTGGCGGTTTCATACCCATAAGGCCATATATGTCCTTGTCCTCTGCTGAGGTTCAAATGGGTGGATGCCTGCAACCACATAGAAATGCCCCCCTGCATTTGAATATCCTGGATACAGTGTAAAAATTTGAATAAAAGAAGATCAAATACAAGGGTGGGTTTTTTTCATATGACAAATCACAGGCTCTTATATAAGATGTAAGATTTGAGAGCTACTTAGTTGAGAGCATTCTCATGTCTTTTAAACACTTATGAAAG
>BSDF01000001.1:49802491-49827491 GCA_027925045.1 Hypotaenidia okinawae
ACAATAGAGGGGATTTTTTTTTTTTTTTTTTTTTTTCCCCAGTGCTGAACATTACTCAATGTGCAGCAAGCTCAACACCCCTTCCAACTTTTCTCTAGGGACAACTGCTACAAAGGAGCTGTCTTTCCTAAGATATGTCAAGGCTTGAAAACCCACTAACTGGTAAGTGTGCGATTCTGACCTGACTGAAGCAGCAGTGGCCTGCAGCGTGCGGAGAGCTCTGAGCTGTGTATCTGAGCCGTTCACTAGCTAAAGCATCATGAAGGGGAAGGCTTCCCATTAAATGCATTCAGTTCTTCTTTAAACAGTAAATAATCCAAAGAAGGAAAGGTTGGTTTTCGTTGAAACATACTGCTTTGCTCATTTACAATTAAGTGAACTGTCAGATTAATTCAGGAGAAATGAGTACAGAAAATAAATGTAGGATTTTGTTTCAAAGTTGGGGGAAGGTTAAAAAAAAAAAAACGGTTTGGGATGTAGCAGAAAAAAACCCTTGGAACACAGTTGAACTGAAGTATTTAAGATGAATCAAGCATGCTATTAGGCATATCACTGTTGCACAATAGTTTCTATACTTACTCTATATATTCCAAAATTCTAAGTTAATGCAGCATACTGCAAGAGTCTGGTATTTATAATGTTTGTCTATATATATTGCTAGAATATGGAAGATAGCTATTACTGGTGATAATTCATTTCTAACAATATGCCTGATGCCAAAAGTACACGGTTTTCAATACATATGTATGTTTTATATATAGAGAGAGAGGGACCTGTGTTGCTGTCAGGGGCAGAGCAGAAATGTGGATCGAATGGTGAAATGATATAACCCCTCATGTGTCATCTTCCCAGGAATAATCTCTCAGCATGACAACTCAGTGCATTTAGAAGTATTCTAGAAGCTACCATTGTATGGAAAAGTAGAGATTACTTTGATGCTGAGCCTCTGATAGGCAAATAAGGGGAAAGCTGGTTTAGGTCAGATAACTCACTTGCAGTTTGATACGAATTCAAGTTGTCCATCTCTCTCAGCCTGAAAAGCTGGTCTGGAAATTCTATAGGAACAAACTTTCTATTGTTTTTCAGACTCCCACTTTCAGTGCCAAATACAACCTGCAATTTTCCAGGTGTGTGAAAACAAGAAGAAAGTTGAGCAAAAAAGTTATCTGTGTCACAGTTCAAGGAGAAATCTTCTGGGGTTTGGTTCTCTTTCAAGTTTGCTCAGATTTTGTCCCAGATACTTCACCTACTATACTTCTGAAACCTTTCAGAATAAAAAAAGGTAAACCCAGGAAAACAGAAGAAACAAAGTTCGTAACTAGTGTATATACCCTATTAGGGCAGGACCAAATTTTCATTGGAAATAAGAGTAAAATAGGTCTCCGTGATGATTCTTTGAAACCAAATGAGATTTAGTACAGCAGATGTATGTGGTTTATTAGGCGAAACTCTGTAAGGTGAGTTTTCTAAAGTAAATTTCCAGTCTGTTTTTTCAGCTGGATAATCTATTACGTTTAGTTTTTCCCACTTCAGCCAGTGCTTGTTAAAACTTCTCCTTTTGTATCCATGTGTTAAGATGATGGACAGTATTTGCTGATTCAGGCTTATCTAAGCTTTTAACAGGAAAATCTTGGATCAACTTAACCTGTTTGAGCCAACAAACTTTGCAACTGCCTGAATCTGAGGAATGGTTTCACAGTAATAAACAAACACAAGTAGTTTATGGAACACTGCTGAAGAAATGAAAAGCCTTCCATATTAACACATTCATGTCCTGTTTTCAAAATGGCTTTAAGCAATATTTAAAAGTTCTTAATCCATCCTTTGCTTATATCACCGGATTGAAGCTCACTTGGAAAGAATGGCATATGCCAAACCATGAGCTCCTGGCTCACTGGTGGAACAGAACGGTGTTTGTAGCTCAGGTTACACTCTCTGCTCCTGGTAGTTCTGAAAAATCCACATATGGCCCCACACCTTCTGACTTACCATATTGTTGCCTCTGTTTTCTTATTTATAAAATAGTTGTCATGGTGTTATTACAGTAATTACTCCAAGGCTCTCCTCTGGGGCCAGGAGAGATGCTGCGATAGATTTCGGATGTCTCATAGTGTAAGTGATTGGGGTATCTTCTAGCCCATTGAAATAGGGGTTCTAGAGCAAGCCACCTTGCCTGGCCCCCTTCCCCTCTTCCTCCTGTACTTCCACAGCAGCCCTGATGTGCTGATATCAGCATTCTAGCAATGAATGCTACAGGGAGATCACCGTTTCTTTTTTTTATTAACAGAAAAGAAAAAGGGACAAATTCTGACAGAGGAAAAGCAATTACTATTAAAAACAGAGTACATATAGGATGGAAAACAGCCTTTCATGAAGTTTTGTTCCTTCCGATATCCTCCACTGTCCCTAGATAATATATTCCTGACTATGTTGGTCCTTTAGCAAACACATCCATGGGGAGGGAAAACAAGAACAAAAAACCAATAAAATTTTAAAAGATTAAAAAAAGAAGGCACAGGCTGTGAATTAGTGAATTTGATAGAAGAACATTGAGATCGAGGGGGTTTGCTGGTCTTGAAAGAAAAAAATAAATTAAAACTTCTCTTAATGTATTTTAAAGAGCTTTGAAGTTTTAATGTGAAGTTATTGTGCATGGTAAGAAAGACCATTTTCCCCATGGATATTAGCTAACTAATTGCCCCAGGGGCAGAATGTGTGGCAAGAGAAGATGTATAAAAAAAATAATAGTCTTATGAGGCTTCACAGCTTCAGAAATGTTTTGAGGTTCATCTCTATTGCATGCTTTACTGCATGAACAGTCATGTATACAGAACACGGCAAGTATGACTGCAGTGTTTGTATTTCATTGGAAACATGTTTTTGGCACATCCTTCACGTTCTGTCAAGTGACAACACACAGTTGGAACTCACACTTGCAAGACAACAAAGAAGAATAGAACAGCCGGTCTCATCTATCTATGCTATCAGAACAGAGTGAATAATTTCCAATGAATAATTTAGTCTTAAAATGTCACTTTTTAATGTTCCTGAACTATTTGTGAAACTGTACATTTGTTAATTAGGTAAGAATTACTAGAATGAATAAATATATTGCTGGTACACTCCACCCCAAATCTACAAAATAATTGAGCCAGACATCTCTTTCTTCACTGACCTGAGTTGCGTTTTCCAGATCCCAGATCATCCAGTTTGACCTGCTCACCACCCAGCAGTGTTGGTGGTGGTTCCTACAACTGACAGAAGTTAGAGCAACCTGGAGGCTGCACTAAATCTCACCAGGACACAAACAGGATTGAAGAAATGATTACATTTAGCTAGAAAGATTGTTGGAAAGACCTAATCACTTTCCTTCGCAGGTGAAATAACAGACATTCAGAGGCACATGAGCTGGCTGCAACTCACTTCATTAATCAAATCAATGTGAATTTCAAATTTCAAATATAATATCTGAATATACAATTTTAAATTGGTGCTGGTGGAGTTTCCAGCATTTGAATTACAAATTTGCTTTTTGTTAATCCATTCCCTAACAGAGATCAAACACTTGAAAATTCATGAAAAGCAAACACGAAAGGGTCACAAACATGGTCAAATGTTACCTGGCTGTTTAATTCAAATGGATACTCAAAGAAAATGTTTCCAATATTTGTTCAGCCCCTTCTTTCTAGTTAGCTTAAAAAATTAAAGTTAAATGGCAGACTAAGACTATGTGCAAATCAAGAAAAAGAATCAAGGAGACTGGAAGACAGAAATACAGAAGAAGATCATAAAGATGAGAGATGGGCACATCTGGAGTCATACTGGATATCAGACTGAGTCTGGGGATGTTCACATCTATAGCTGGGGTTTAGGCTCTGATAAAAATAGCTGTAAAATTTGGAAACAAGTTTAAATTCTGAATACTCTGTCATTCTTTATCACTGTGATAATTAGTTCTGCTTTGTACGCATTGCCAGAAAACTACATTAATAACCAAACGTGCACCTATATTTTGAGCCAATAGTCAAAAGTTTAGCAGTTTGGGTACACGTTTCCTTTCTGCTTCACCGTTGCAAGTGCTATTGACAGCAAAGTCAAATATGCCTTTAGCAAAAAGGAAAGCAGTAATAGGATTCTTGTTTCTAAAGTTCTGCCTAGTCACATTCAGCACATATTTTATTTTCCTCCATTACAACAATCTACAAACAGAACCTTCCCATTTCAGTTTTTCACACGTTTTCTTTGTGTGAATCTCACTGAAATAGGCAAGCTGTCAGTGACAAAGCTTAGTGTCAATCTCGTACGAAGTTGAGAAATGGGAATTACAAAAGGAAAAAGCTAGTAGCCACAATCAGTACTATCGCTACAAGCAACTTTTTTCACTTCATCAACCAAACTTATACTAGAGGGACAATCTATGATGCCACCCATCATTGCTGTTATTGCAGTTTTTGAAGACAAATTGCTTTATGTAACAGTCAAGTTCTTACAGAAAAAGCAAAGCAAAACAAAACAACACAATGACAATAATGTTTTCCAGGAGAAAAAAAATTCTTTCATCCTTATCAGCTCCTGTCGTGACATGACATATAAATCTAAGCATGCCACCACTGATTGTACAAGCTCACCCACTTCAGTCCAAGTCATGTTTTTAAGAACCTCTGCATTCAACAGCAAATTGCTCACTACAAGATCAAGGAAAATGGAGGAAAGGGCAGATGGTCTTTATTAATGCCCCATGTTTTTTCCTCTAATCTGTAGATACCTCAGCTCATAGACCAACTGGAAACTCACCACAAGTCTAGAAGTACTGTAATACTTCAAGCAGTACTGTTGAATTTGGTGACTCTGCTCCTAAACATCAGTTATAAGGAAGACGTTGCAACTGTTAAACTTTGAAAAAGGAAAACAGGCTTAAGAATTTTTACCCTTACTTTTTGGTCATGAAAGACTATGAGAAATTATGAAAAGACATGTAGTAACAAAGGATCAATAACAGTATCTTGTGAAAAAATTCAAAACCATGTTTGTTGGATAGGTAAAGTTGGAATCTCCCTTGAGATTCCAAAAACTTGACAAAGCAAGGAAGGATTAATTAATTTCTGACAGTCAAGTGTTGCAACTAGTGTAGGATGAGAAGTTTGAATTATCATGGGATAAAGAAGATTTTAAGGTTGTTCTCTTTCCCATTTCCTGTTTTGTGAGAGTTTCTTCCCCCACCCTTCTTGACAGTGCAGTTAAGTAAAATAAGGACTTTTGTGAGTAGAGAGTTCAATTTTGTTTAATAAGGTGGTTACTTCCCAAAGACGTCCACTATCTAGAGGGAAGAGGAGGAAAGCTTTGCAGGACAAAGAGGTAATGTAACTGATGTTAACATTCTGTCAGGGTTAATGTGGGAAGCTGTAGGACTAGTATTGTTTAACAGGATCCTTCTTATATTACTTATCTTCTGCTGACTGGAAGATTTCATATCCTACATTTTTCTCTTGCTTTAGAATCATAGAATCATTTAGATTGGAAAAGACCTTTAAGATCATCATGTCCAACTGTTAGTCTAGTGTTGCTTCTAAACCATGTTCCTAAGCACTACATCTACATGTCTTTTAAATACCCCCAGGGATGGTGACTCAACCGCTTCCCTGGGCAGCCTATTCCAGTGCTTGACAACCCTTTTAGTGAAGAATTTTTTCCTAATATACAATCTAAACCTCCCCTGGCACAACTTGAGGCCATTTCCTCTTCTACTGCTTGTTACTTGGAAGCAAAGACTGACACTCATGTGGCTACAACCTCCTTCCAGGTAGTTGTAGAGAGCAATAAGATCTCCCCTTAGTTTCCTTTCCTTCAGACTAAACAATCACAGTTCCCTCAGCTGCTCCTCATTAGACTTGTGCTCTAGACCCTTCCCCAGCTTTGTTGCCCTTCTCTGGACATGCTCCAGCACTTCAATGTCCTTCTTGTAGTGAGGGCCCCAAAACTGAACATAGTATTTGAGGTGTGGCCTTACCAGTACTGAGTACAGAAGAACTTCCCTAGTCTTGCTAGCCACACTATGTCTGATACAAAAAGTATGATTTTCTCTCCATTAGACTAATTAGAGAAAGAAAAGGAAGGAACTGGTCTCTGAGAGATTTATTTTGATTTTTTTCATTTCAACACATGCCGGACTTGTTCAGCCAAGATCTTATAGATGCTGTGAGATGCATTTGCTGAGCCAACATGTGTGATTAATTTTATATTTCTCTTCCTTCTGTCACGGAAGTGATAAATCAGGAACTGGGTACATTTCAGCATAGCTAAAAGGATAAGTAGGCTGTTTTTACTCCATGGTATGGCTGAATGTTGGAAATAGTAGAGTTGAACTAAAACTAAGTCATTTAGAGGAGGCTAGGTTATCTAGGTTATCTAAACTAAATCCCATCATTAACTTACAAAACCCCATAGCTGACTAAAAAGCTAAGCTAGCTGTTATGGCTCAGAGCAGCTGCCTTTCATTCTCTGCTGACACTGAGCAGCATGAAAGGACCTCCAGAGGTCCCTTCCAAGATAAATTAACCCCTGATTCTGTTAAGGGAGCTCAGACAAGTTTAGACCATATGCCAAATTTTCAGGTGACTAAAGTCCAGTGAAATGAATCCTCTCTGACAGGCTGACGCAAGGCCTCTTTCATGCACCTTTTTGGGTGAGGCAGGGGTTGTAGGTCTCTTGTGAACTGGAGGCTGAAAGGAATCTTATGATTGATCAAAGGTTCAACAGCATTGTCACCCAGTCACTCTTGCCCGTCAGCTTCCTGTTACAGCCACTGGACATCCCTGCTGCACGTCAGTCACGTGATAGTCAAGTCTTCTCCACTCTTTTATGCAAAGTGTGACAAATTCTCATTAGACCTTACTCTTGCAAAGGTCTATGTACATTATTGCATAATCTGCATGTGTGAATATTTCCTTGAGAAGCTGAGATGTGTTTTTCAGATTTCTACATGTGCCATTTTTGGGCTGTTTGACGTTTGCTGAAATATGGTATGAAATGCTCAAAAAGCAAATTTCCAGAAAATGCATTACAAAGATCTGCAAAGCAATTCTTGTAGGATAAAGTAACTATTTGTGTTAAATTATCCATGTTTAACAGCTTTAAGATACACAGGAATAGGTTATTTGTACTAGGTTACCATAATCTGCCATATTAATTATTTTTTGGAAGAAATACAGTTAATTGCAATCTACTGATTGTCTTTGTTCCACGCAAAGAAATTTAATTACATTTTGAAAATGTAATTAATAATAATTACATTATTACAACTGCACAACGTTAATTACAATACAATAAAAAGAAGTCTAGTTCCATTTGGAATGTGTAGAAGTGATCTTAGCAAGCTCATAGGACCCCTAAGAAAGGTCAGAAAGCTCCTTCACAAGCTATGAAACTCAGTCCCTTGTATTGGCACCTAACCTCATGAAAAGTGTAGAAGTTAAAGGCCGGGATTTTCAACAACTAGTTTGATGGCCTGTGGCCAAAGGTTCTCAGAATCCCTTCCTTGGAAGTGTAGGCAGAGGCCGACTGCCTGGTGCTCCAGGACTTCAAGTGATCTTGAGAAGCCATGGAATACAACAGATTTCATAGGCAAATTTGTGGAGGGTGTAGGTTGCTAACAGTGCTTTGTTCCTTTAAGCTTTCTATTCTAAATCAACAGTGAGTTTACCAGTAAGATTTCTTCCAAAAACTGTTCTTTTGGGGATGACGTCTCATAATCACCAATTTCTTTTTTCACAGCAGAATGTTTTTTCAAAAAATCCATCATTGCCTTTCTACTGCTAGAGACACTTGCACAGAAAATGTTCCTTAGGTCACCAATGTTTCACATAACACTCTTTTCCACTGCTTAAGGGAGACTGTTAAAGTCCTGTCAAAACCACAACGAATACAACACACCAGCATTCCACTACTAATATAACTACCTATGTTGGAATTCAGCACATCAGATGAGCATGAGCAATATATTTTAAAATAGTAACTTTAGCTAATGACCCTATGGTCTGATACACAGTTACAAATCTTAGCATCAGACATTGCATCCTTACAGCAGAATGGGGATTTTCTGAAGGATCCACGCAAAAATCAGAGCAGATGAGGATAGGACTGAGGCAGGACTGGGTTTTTACAAGGAATACAGGCTGTGTTTCTTTCACACCAAAATTATAACAATGCATTCACACTTACAGATTTTCTACACTTCCAATTGCACACAATTTATGCATTACTATAGCATCACTGGTGATTTTATGTGCAGATAAACATGAAGATCAAACACTGAAAAATTAATTTTCTCTTTTTGGGAAAGACACTGCAATGTCATGGCCACCTTTCCATTATTTCCATGTTATGGACACACTTTTTCTCTAGCCTTTTCATGAAGTCCTTACTGTTAAACAACTTAGCCTGTCTCCCCAGGCGCTGGCTTATGTGGACAGGAGAAGGTACAAAAAGTATGAGACTTAATATCTGTTTGCTGTTGAGACATCATTTACTCTCATTTATTTGTTGAGGTAATTTTCCTTTCCAGAGACATCACCTGGAAACAAACAAACAAGCTTCTATAAATTGAACTGAAACGTTAAAGACCCAAGGCATAATTCTTGAAGGTACTTGACCAGTCCAGCGAGCCATACAGTAAGATTTGTTCAAATAAAAAAAAATCTAATATTAATTAGCAATAATTTTCAACTGTTTGAGTAGAAAGAAGGAACTCAATGCATCTTAAACATAGTTTCTTTAAAGCAGAAGCTGGCCACCCCATTATCTGTTTGCATAGCTTTATTTTGTGGCATGGTCAACCTGAGTTTACAACCGGCAAGCAGATAATACGTAGAGCCAAAGAGAATAGACTTGCCAACATACCACTGTGTTGAAAAGTGGGATCAAAATAATGACTTTGCATATGGTGTCCATTATCAGCTATAGGCTTGTGTGTACCTACAAGCATATATGTATATGTCTGTCTTCATATTTGTCTTTACGTACCCAATCTGCAAAGTGAACAACTGAATAAGCAAGGTGAAAGTTTAAAGGAAAATGTAATTTTAGATTCCATATTTGTCATTAACTGTGACGTTGATTGCCCTGAAGATAAAGATCTAAATAATATAGTTGAAAATTGCATTGTTCATGTGAGTCAAAAACATACTGTGTGAACCAGCACCATTATTTCTGTGTATATATCTACGTATTCCTCTGTATCGGTGCCTCTATCTATACGCTGGAGTAGAGAAATATTAGCTAACAATAGATGCATCTAATTGAAATGTGTATGAATGGTATGTACTATGCACTATCATTTCTTTCTGCAACTAATTTAGAATTCAACAGAATAATATGAAGTCTTTTACTACTTAATTAAACTTTTGTAATGCCTGTTTTACCAAGATGAATAAAATGCATAAATTGTATGAGGTGACATCTAATGCACACAAAAAAGAGAAATGTAAAAAATCAGAACAGTGGGTACATTAAACTGATTCTTAATAATTGAAACCAATTTAATCATTTGAGATTATTTTATTCTAGCTGACGTAATACTGTAGCAGTTTTATTCTAATTATAACCTGTTTCATTTTACTCTGCCTTTCTAGTTAATTATTACAGTCAATTTGTAAAATGACATGGTTCCACATTTGCATAGGTCACTATTAAATAAATGAATAGCTGAAATTACTCTAGCATTGAAGTGTCAACTTTGGTAGAAGTCAAGAGGACTTCAAATGTTCTTCTAACACCCCTTAATGTGTTAATGACCACTATTAAACTGCAATTAAAAGGCCAGAGGAAAAAATGCATGAAACAGTTAATAGAAAAATAGCAGAGACACAATTAAAACACTTCGGTTTTTGACTGATAGAAAATAAAGTGATATACTGAAAGAAGTATAGTATGAATCTAAGCCTAACACATGACAGAACTGACAGTTTAATGATAACAAATCATAGGCTGCCTTTTTTTGGAGCATTACACGTCAGCTTGACATTAACATCAGTAGTAAACAAGACAATGTAATGATTTTACCTTGTATTTAAATTGCTACTTATTATGGTACTAAATAATAGCTTTAAATAACTTGGTGTCCAGGCTGGTGATGTACTGTGTTTGCATGAGACAGTACTGAAAGATATGTTTAAGTTTTTTGTCATCCTAAATAAAGGATATATGTATGTCTTAGCTGTGCAGTCTACCACACTTGCATCTGAAACCTTTCCTGAATCCATAACACTGTCATTAGGTTTGTTTGCTCATGAGAGAAGTGAGTAGTGATGATCTAGTCCTAACTCAAAGCAGACTGGATTTTTAGGTATCAAGCGGTGTGCGTATAACTCCTAGGCAGCAGTTCAATTAATCAGAGCTATGCCAGAGCTATCATATTAAACACTGTTACTTCAAAAGCATACTTTTCCGAGAGGTGAACAGAGCAGCATGGGGATGTTATGTACGATTCCAAAAACTAAATTATGTTCAACATGAAAATCAACATTGTGTCTGAAAATGTAAATACATAATTCAGAAAACAAAGTTACGGTTCCCACAGGAATTAAAATTTGACCTCCCTGTACATAGGTAGTATTTTCTATTACTGCTATGTTTTAATCATTCATATAATCTATATCTCTGCAATCTAGATGAGTTATGTTTGCCATGGGAAATAGGACTACTTGCTTTCGTGATTTTTATTTGTGCATGTGTTTATGCTCATCCATAAAGTTAAATTAGCTTCATGGGTTAAATCCTGTTCTCAGTTATGCCATGTAAAATTAGGCTTTTTTTTGTGATCCAGTGGATTTAATTCAATTAATGAAAACAAATTTTAGATTTCTTATGCTTACTAGAGGAGAATTTCTCTCCCTAAAACTCCACCTGTGATACTGCTAGGTCCATTGGAAATAAGCATTTACTTCTCAGATCAACGGGCTAAATCAGCAGTGCTCTTTCTTATCACTATGCAAAATGAGCAAAAAGAAAGATCAGCACGTTACTTCTTATTTTTAAATGCTTACTTTCCATGGATAACATGCATGTTTTAATGCATTCTTCTACAAATTTGTATGAAAACAAAACTCATCTTCCCTTTTCCCATAGGTTTATTTTATTAAGCACGCAATGTCAGAAAGCCACTCAAATTTGGAGGAAGATTCAAACACCGCGTTGCACACTCAGACGAGAACAAAATTATGGTTGCAGAGGACCAGGTTTTAAAGGATATTTAGGCATTTAAAAATGTAGATAGGCTCCCAGTGGGATTTTCAAAGGTTAGATTATTTTGAAAATCCTGCTAGGCACTGAGTGTATTTCTTTGAAGTTCTCATACATGTGTAAGTTCATACATTGGAGAAAAAATGCACATAATCAATGAAATAATTGGAATAGATTCAACCATGTCCATTTCATGTGCACCACAGATTTTCATGTGCTTAAGTCTGTTTGTGTCCAGATCAATGCAACTTCTTTTGCTGTTAAAAATGAGATGTAGTAGTTACATTGTGCAGCTGCAGCACTAAATTGTCCATTATTTATAGCTTCTCTATTTCAAAATCTCATTTCTTTAAAACATTCAAGGTTCTTTTCCTGCTGAGGACTAAACCCCAGCTGAATGTGAATGGGAAAAATTAGAAAAGAAAAAAAAAGGACAGATATTTTATCACCTTTGCAAACTTCAAAAAAAAAATAAAATACATATTTTTCAGACTTTTTGTATTACTGCAACTTGCCTTTTAGAATTTGCAAAGAATAAGAAACTTTATTACAAACCTTAGTACACTTTCTTGGAGTATATTTTTATGCAGATTGTTTGCCTGTTTCACCAGAAATGTGTTTGTATATAACAAATGCTTCTGCTGTATCTTTTTATAGATTCAGTTCCTTATCCATTCCTGCTAACCTCTTCTATGGTTTTTTCCCTTTTCAATGGTGTGTAGCACCTGTCAGTACAAAGGAGAGCCCAATACACCCTGTGTCACTTCTTGTTCCCTGTTGATGCAAACATGAGCCAGTTTCACAGCTGAGCCAATGCAGACAGGCTGAGAAGTACAAGTATTGTTCTCCACTTCCACTGTCACTTCTTGCGGTCCCTTACATGACCCCCTTCCCTGGTCCTGGGCGTCAGAGGAGTGCTCAGCCTGTTAAGTCTTGCTGAGAGGCCTGGATATGGTGGCAGAGCCTCTTATTTACAATATCAGATAAAGCATCCACATGCACCCGATTGCCCAAAAACTTCTATTCATCACTGCTGGCCAGACCAGGGCAACAAAAAGAGGCAACTGTGTATTATAGCAAAGAAGAGTTGAATTGCATTATAAACATAGGTGAAGGGAGAATAGAATGTATCGCCAGGAGATGTCCAACAAAAATATAGTCATATCTGTGAAAGAAGCAACTTTGGTCTTTCTGTAGGGAATATCATGAAATGAAGCACAGAATTGGCGACACAAAGGAGTAACTAGCAAAGGGAGAAGATGAAATGGTACCAACATTAAGAATTCCTTTAAAATTAAACTTGAAGCCATGGTGATAGTAGTTAATTTAAACACTAGTTAACTTGTGATTTTTGTAAACATTTTTAAACCAATGATTTTTAAACATCAATTTGGGAATGCTACAAACCAGTGCTACTAAGCATGTAGCAGTGACAATTCAGTGAGAGAAAATAAAATAGGGGTTTTTTGTTTGGGAAAAAAATCTGGACCTATAAACACATTAAAACATGCTTGGATTTTTTTTTTTTTCAGTTTGCTTTTAGTTTTCTAAAGTGTTTTGTTTAAAAAACCCAAAACCAATTCAACAAAACCCCTACCCCACCTAGCCACAGCATTGGAAAACATTTAAGATGACTTTCATGGCCACATTGTAAAAGCAGAACTTGATGTGAAACTGAAGATACATATATATATATATATATGTATATGTATATTTAATTGTAAATTTGAGAAAAAAATGTAGATCTATTTAAAGCAGGGATGACAGTTGTTGAGCACTGTGATGTATCATCTTGACGTGAACTGAATGAGCTAGATTAGTGACTGACACTACCAATGTCAGAATTTACATTGCAGCACACACAAACTCCGTGGAAATATACTATTAGCACTCGGAGTAAGCAGTGATGAGTAATGAGACAAAAATTGACAGTGTCAATAGTCATAAGCCCTCACAGTCAAGAATAATGAACTGTACTATGTGTATGTATATTAATATGTGTGTATATGTCTGTCTGAAATATAGCTATAGTGACTTTAATTACACTAAGTTTTGTGAAACAACAATCCAAAATCATAGATAAGACAAGGAATCCCAATGAGGTCTTCTTAAAGTCTGCGGAGTGTGATTTACTCTATATGTACTTTTACCTCTGTACGTGGTGAATACATACAGATGACATTACTCCTTACCCTATTTCACTTACCTCAAGCTGGTCTACCATGTACACAGCTTTACACAGATAAGGGAAATAACACCCAGGTTTAGTAGGTCTACTTTTCTAAGTGCTGTTTTGCTACTTTAGAGTCAGACCAATCACACTTTTTACAGGCACAGTAGAAAGCAGATACATACCTATTGTAACATACTGTACCATAACAATTCAAGAGTATCATGATCCAGGTGTTAGTGATAAGATTTGTTTCCAGCCTTAACTGAGAGTTATTGGCAAGTAATTCAAGAAACCAGGTCCAAAGTCCTTACCACTTTGGGGTATTTTTGCGGGTTTTTTTGTGGAAACTGCAAGGTATCTCACCTCCAGCAGGAGTGGGGACTGCAGACATCTGGCTGGGGACTTAAAACATCTGGAAAACACCTCAAAAGTTGTAAGTGTCCATCTACATCACCAGGTCAGCCCGCACAAGGTCAGAAGGATACAGAGCCCTGAACTGAACAAGGAGAAGGTAGCTTCATCACACTGGTGAGCATATCACAAACTAGGTGGTAGTGAGTGAGAAGCTTCCTTTGCGATGAACAAAACCATTATTGATGGCATATGAATGTTAAATCACCTTGTCTTTAGTTTCTCTCTGCACAAACCTCTGTCAAAGCAAATCTCAAATTAAAGTTGTTGCAATGCCAACACTGCCAGATATTTATAAGCTACCAGAATTTTATAAGAATGGGAGCTATACTAGTGCCTAGGTGGATGGTTTATTATTATCTTTTGACCTTTTTTCTTTCTAATAATGTTTCTATTATCCTGACCGTAGATGGGTGGAAAAGATTGGTGACTGCCACTAGCACAGTCAGAAGTAGTGTTGTGTTGCATGAAGAAATTAAATAACGTGTTTTAGAGTCCGTTACCATAAACATGGAAAGATACAAACTTGGAAGGAAGCTGTGCTTTCGTCTTCAGTAGCCTGGAGCACAGGCCTGAGTTTGTCCTTCTGGTCCACCCACGGGTCCCAGAGCAACTATTACAGTGTCTCAGGCAGATGGTGGGCAGGACAGACCTTTAAAGATTAATTCCCCCCTATTTATTGAAAAAGCATCTTTCACAAGTTTGGTGCCATCTAAAGTTAGTAATTAAAATAGGGAAATGGTGTTGTTTCATTGCTGTGAAGGTTAGGGAGAAAAAACCTTTGAGAAAATGGAAGCTGTGAATAAAGATATAAACAAATGCAGTGAAATACCAAAGATTAATTGAACTTCCCATATGGGAGGAGAACAACTGCAAGGTCTCATTTAGATTTCTATTGCCCTTTTGGAGAGGAAATGAAATAATGGGCATCTGCATGTTGTATCTGCTGTGATTTTATTTCATTTTCCTTCTTTTTGTTGCTCTATAAAACAAAGTTTCCAGAATGATTTATGTGTCAGGTTTATATTTCCAGTTTTTCTAATGGAGCAATTTTATTTTAAAAGGTAAAATATATTTTTTAACCTACCAGTGACATCATTCTCCACATTGGATCAATTATCTATGCACTGAATAAAGTTTAATTGAACCCTTTTAAATCTGTGCAGCTGTTGTGCAGTGGAATAAGCAGGTGGATTATTTCATTAGTATTAATCTAAATGTTCTGTGGTCTCTGCACATTTTAATGTGTATGGTGTATGTATTTGGTAATAGTTCTTAAGTTGTTAAAAATAAGATAAGTGGTACAAGAAAACTTTGATAATAATTTATGTATATTTGGTTCTTAAATGGGATGAATTAAGGGCATTAAAATGATGAGTGATTCTACAAAATCTATTCCAGCAGTCAGAGTGAATGAAGGTATTAATTTGAAAAGTTCTGACCTATTTTAATTTTATTTTAGGAGTGCTCTGTTTTATGCATTGATGTTACTATCAGGATTTTAACTGGTTTTCCTTCCAATCAGCTTAGCTAACTTAAATCCTTTTGTAAGTTTTACCAGCATCAAACATTCATACCTCATCTTCTCAGAATCTATTTTCAAAAGATATTATTTGTTCCAACAACCAAATTCTGACACTGCTTACACAAGTGATTAGGACATAAAGCTGAAAAAATGGGCCAGGACCGCAGCATGTGTAAAATGCTATAAAGCGACTGAACTATATTGGCTTAATTATCTGAGACTATAGCCCACTGATTTTGGGTCTGAATCAAAGTGTCAGTGAGAGCTCTGCTTGGGGACGGTGAGTCTTTGAGTTACCACTGAACCCGCTGGATGATAATGCCAGGTAGCACTGGAGTTATTCAGTGAGAAGCTGACCAGATGAATATATCCAGGATTTAAAGGTCAGGTTTATTCCATTGCTCAAGTCCCGTGAAGAGATCACTTAGGTGGAAAGATGAAGGTTACTGCACTACTGCCAAAGGGGACCCCTCTGTGGGTATAGGGGTGACTCTAGCCTTGTCAGCTCAGAGGAGGTAAAGGAGATTTCCTTGTCCAGGAATTCTTTTTCTGTGGTGAAAGGAGCAAGTTGGTGAGCTCCTGAGGCTTGCAGCTCTTGAATGCAAGAGCAATCCTTCCTCTGAGGATTGCAATTCTTCTCCTTTTGGGTTGGTGTTGAAGAACTCCTTGTCATCTTCAGGAAGTGCAGAGTACCAGGAAAAGTTCACAAGCAGAGAAAAAGCTCTGTTTTGGAAAAAAAAAAAGGGGAGGAGCAATAAGGTAGAGTGAAAAAGTCAAAAGTAAAAAGCACACAGACAGCAGAATATACAAACTAGGAGTTACCTGCCAACTGTGAGAAGAAAGGGAAACTCTATAGACATTGGCTGATCAGTACAGTTTTAATTTACTTCACAGGAAAACTTAAAAACTCAAATGTTACACATAAGTAGCCCGCACCAAATCCCTCACACCATATGCCTATAAGTGTCAGTCACAAGCTATACAGGTTAATACCACCAAAGTAACTTCTTGGCCTTCAGCATCTTGCATCAACCTTCATATTTTGTAACATGTAAACTACTACCTTGGGATATGCCATCTCTGCAGCTAAATGGGATGATTCAGGGATGAGGAAAAGTGGCCAAATGGAAATGCAGCAATATTTACTCTGAGCAGCAGAGGAAATTAGCCCATGTGGATTGCCATACCGTTACTGCTTCCACTCACAGGGAGCCCTGCTGTGCAGCGCCAAGCAAGCTGCCTCAGCAAGCATTCAGGGACTTGCATTTCCTAGAGTATATCGGGATATTTCGAATAGGGTCATTGTTGTGGATTGTCTCCATTTTCCACTTTGGCATGTACCAGAAACTTCTAGAGTTGAAATAGTGTTTTGTTGTTTTTCTCCTTGCTTTCCTTCCCTGAGGCTTGAACTGGAAAAGCAGATTTTCAACCTCAGGACATTTTCTCTGGGTCTCAGTGGAGGATAGGTAGCATACCCCAACAATACAGAATGGTATCTAAAAATAACATGGGAACAAATAACCATAAATACACATACAAGGAAAACAGTACTAGAAATACATACTGTGCACATACAGCATTTAGCAAAACTCATCAGTTCTCAGTGGACATTGACATCACAAAAGGGAACACTCCCCCTGTCTTCAAACCCCTTTTCTTAAAATTTGCTGCAGTGCTGAAATCTCAAATTTGCTCTGGACCGTTTGGGCATCACTTCAGTTGAACCACAGCGAATAGGCATCCCAACACGGGAGAATCCCCAGCAGCAGGATTTAAACAACTGTTAAACATGCTTGGGAACCTAGTAGTAAAGAAACTTTACAGGTAAAGTTTCAGTGCCCTGATCCATCCTTCAAATCACACTCCAACCTCATAAAGATTAAGCAGCAAATGCATAACCTGTAAGAAGTGCAGTGGGTGACATGGGAGGGGGCCACAAGGAAAATACGTAAAGGAATGCCCGTTGCCAACAAGCCTTGCTGCTCCATTTTACATACCTCCCCACAGCTGACTGCAGAAGCTACTTCAGCCCCAGCTCTGTTGTACGGCCTGGGGGATTAGTGAAAGAGACCACCCTGGAGATTGTTAAATAGAAAAAATAGTGTGCTTGCCAGCTGGGGGCCAATTGATTGCTGCTGGTGTGTGTAAGGCAGTGACGAGGGGGAGGTGGAGAGGTGATGGGATTTGCTCCTGAACAGTTGGTTTTGTGAAGGACTCTCACCGCCTCAAAGCTGTTGAGGCCCTTGCAATTGTCCTATAGTTTCTCCCTGAGTGGCTGCTAGATTTTCTTTGTAGAAAAAAAATTACGGATGTAGCGTAGTCCTGAAGGGAATGTCATTATTAGGAATGAAAGGGTCAGAGGCTTGCTCCTGTCTGGTACTGAGCACCTTCCCAACCCGCTGCTTTTGGCTGCATATAGGATCAAACCCCATAAGAACTTCCTCTTATGTGAGAAGAACCTGCAACAAGAGCTTGGGGCTTTCATTAAGTGTCGTAAAATGGTGCATGGCACTATTTCATTCCAGGAAAACAAGATTCTTTGCAGATGATTTGTGGAAATCATCTCTCTTTCTCAAAAGCCTGAGGATATTCAGTAGATATAGCAGTGTGTTTTTCAGTCTTTCTAATTTACAGTTTTGTTTACAAAACCTAAATTAAATCTCTACATGCAAATGAAATGGCTTAGTTATTCCTGCAGGCAGAGGTTAGCAAGTGGGGTCTCTCCTACCCTACATGTAAACATGAATAAAAAATGTGTGCATGTTTATCTAAATGTGCAGCTTTTATCTGTAGTGATAAATTGATATCTGTTGTTTGATTATACTAATATTCATTTTATTTTTTTAATATTGCTGGTAGGATTGGCAGCATCATATGCCCAATCAGGGAAATCACGAAACCCAAATACTAATTTCCTCTGATGCTGAAATTTTCTTCATTATTTCTGCTCTGTTTCCTGTCTTTTAGTTTCTAATCCACGACAGAGTTGTCAATTTTTACCAATGACTGCTTAGTTTTGTTAATATCCTTTCGAGGAAGATTTTTGTCTGTGGTATTTTGACAGTCCTGTTAAGGCAGCTCCACCAGCTATCCTTTACCCAGAGTCCTGATGAGATGATCAAAGAGTTCTAGAACATTTCCTTTTTTAGCCAAATCTCTGACTGTTTTGCCTCATCACAGTCTGTTCATCAAGATCTTGTACATTGGGTACTGGGATAATTTTGGCAGCACATCGATGGTTTTAGACAGGGGAAAAAAAGTACTGTAAGGAAAGTTTTACTCTGCAAGCCTGGGATGAATCATTGCTGTTGCTTTGTGTTTGTTTCACCCTATTGCAAACAGGCACCCTCAGAGATGGACAGTGCTTATTGCAGATTAAAATAAAGGTAAAAAAATATTTCTGAATTGTTACTGTCTTTAAAATTCCCAAGAGCTAAAGATGTGGTTGCAACTGGGACTGTGCATCAAGTTTTTCTGACTCTGGGGCAACTGTCTCTGGTGTCTATTTCATAAAGCAGAGGCAAAAGCATCTCCCAGTTCTTCCAGAATCTTAGAAACTGTTAAGCCACTTTGCAAAGAAATCTTCTTAACCTGAATCCTGAATCCCTGTGTTTCGCTGCAGAACAATCATATTCCAGAGCAGAAGTTTACATGTCAGTGAATATGAGGTTCAATGCAAGATGTTGTGTCACTGAACTGCTTCAGTGCTGTTAATGTTCCCTGATGATCGTACCAAGTTCTCAAAACTATACTGAGAGCCTGAAATTCCCATTTCAGAAAAAGACCCTACCACAGCGTCCTTTGCAGCTGGACAGTGTGGTAACATCTTCGTTTCTCTGTTTCTGCAGTATTTGTACTGACTGGGTGATTTTTACACTTGTGAGACGTGCCACTTTCACATTTGTTGAACAAAATATTATCCACTGACCTACATTAATAGAAGCTATTGACGCCTGAGATGTTTTAAGCCTAGCCTTGTCACTCCTTCACCCATTTTGTACCCTGGTGATTCATAACAGGCTTCCTTAGATGGAGGATGAGGTCAGTCATTTCTGCATCAGATAATTCCCCAAAGTCCTTCTCCCTCTCTTGTCTCTTTAGCTTACCCTGTCCTGCACCCCCAGTTAAGCAGCTTTGGCTGCTGGTTCTGAGTTTGTCTTTGTAGGCCGGGAGCTGTGTATTACTTTGGTGCATCACTTCGCCATTTGAGTGTTCTCCATTCTCTGGCTAGCGAGGTTTCTGTTGTATCCACAGATCCAGTTGTGTCTTGTATGGTTGTGACCATTTCCAGTATTAGTATGTGGGAAAGAAATCAGTATAATTATGGTACTGAATAATCTGATACTACTCCAAGTGTGGGTCCTACATTACTATAGAAAAATAACATCTTACAGTGAAATCCTGTAATATTGAGAAGTATTATTTGTCTTTTAGAGCTATCCAATTAAAAAAATATATTCTGTACTGGTGCAGAAGAAAAGCAATTTTGTCAAATACAAAGAACTGCTTGAGGATGGAGAAATGGTTACAGGTTGCCAAAAATTGCAGCTGGATGTGACATTCTGGAAAGATATCAGCGGGGAATTGAATAATCACAGTTCCCTACAGTCCACCAGCCATCTGATTTTAGTTTCTTCGTATTTGTACACATGTTTTTGTTTATTATGTAATGAAAATTTGACACATGTAAACATACTAAGTTAAGTGGGATTTGAAGGTGGGCTTTAGCTGGAGAAATCCCATAAAAATGTCTAAACTGATTTTTTTCTTTCAGGCCAGAGGGTTTTAGAGAGATCAACTTTCTATGTGGCAGCTGGGCTCCCTGTGGTGCTGTATTTTATTTTATTTTTTATAGCATGTAGCTTCTAGATTTAAAAACAAAACACATTATTCACTTCCTGAACAGACCTGCAACTGAATTAAAAAAATATTCTCAGTATACATAAATTGGGAAGGAAGGTAGCACGGTATGTGAGATGCCTTTTATTCTCCACAGGTGTTTAAACACAAATACAACTCAGTATGGGTGAGATAAGAAAAGGCTTCTTTTGCCTGCGTCTCACCAAAAAACACATTCCTCTTGGGAGCTGCTCAGTGACAAGTGTGTTCACCACCATTCAGATGGTCCTTTAATTCCTCCACCTCAGTCTATCTGTGCTGACTGTACAGAGGCTTCATTGTATGAGGAAGGTGGGTCCCCACATCCTACATAGTTGCTCTGCCTGTATCCATCTGCCTGTCCATCCTACTCCAGCTCCCAGTTTGCTTACTTTGCTACTTCTTTTTTGGCTCAAAACCTTACTTCTGGGTTTTAGTCACTGCTAGCTGAGACCAGCTTTACACACAATCACACAATCACAGAATGATTAGTGTTGGAAGGGGCCTCAGAGACCATCTAGTTCCAACCCCCCTGCCATGGACAGGGACAGCCTCCACTAAACCAAGTTGCCCAAAGCCCACCCAACCCAACCTTGGACACTGCCAGGGAGGAGCAGCCACAGCTTCTCTGGGCAACCTGTTCCAGTGTTTCACCATCCTCACAGGGAAGAATTTCTTCCTAATAACTAATCTAAACTCTTTCAGTTTAAAGACATTACCCTTCATCCTATCACTACATTCCCTCATAAGTCCCTCTTCTCCTTTCTTGTAGGCCCCCTTCACATGTGACAATCCCTGTCTCCATGACCCACACTTTGTGCATTCAGATTTCTAGGGCTCCGCAGCTTGCACAGCTTGACTCAAAATGCCTGCAAGGGGCAGCAAGCTCGAGAACATGTGGCTTAAATTAATATACCTGGAAATTCAAACTATGTAATATCTGAGAGTCTGCATATCAAGATGGATGCCTCCTGCCATTAAGTATATATCCATAACTGACACATTAATGATTTAAAGAAAATTTTTTCTAAGCAAACCTGCTGAAATCCAGTAGAGAAGTTAAACTATATTTGCTTAATTTGCTTATATACATCAGCCATGGGAATTAAGATGAAATTAGTAAGTCGGAGGACTTCTATGTTGGAAATTCTTCTGGGGAATAGATGATGATGGCAACCCTCAGCACTAGCAGAAGCAACTTCTGGAGTTGCCCTTCAAATGGGAGTTGCTGCTCAAACAGCAGACGAGGCAGCCTGGATTTCCTCTTACTGATTTCAGCTTCTTCCAGTGGACTTCCTCAAAGCCCTTGCTACAAAATTCAGTTTCTCTTCCCTTTCCCCTCCATCCCCAATGGAAAACGCAGAGGGAACTTACATATGTTGAGTGAACCCCTGTTCCATGTGTCAGGCTAACCCAAGAATGTGTAAACCTCCCATCTCTCCTCTGTCTTCACTGCATCGTGCTTCTAAATTTGCATCCTGAACGGGTCACATAAAGTGAAACAGAGTTTGGAGATTTATTGTAATCACATGCTGACATTTTCCCACATCACTAACCTACCACATGATTTAGCAGGATTGTCAGCTCCTGCTTGAAGGAGGGTCAGGGCAGAAATAGCAAGGGTGTTGTAAGATGGCATGGAGGCCTTCTGACAGCACAGCGTGGGAAGCTTGTGTGTTATTTGCTGCAGTCCCATCTTTTAAAAAAGCTCCTGAGGCTGTCATTTTGATATTAGCAAAAAAGTAATTTGCACTTTAAAAGACACCCAAGCCCATAAATCTTAAAAGACATTCCTGTTTTGAGCCTGAAAAAAAAGTTGTAGGCCTAGGTCACAAAATATTTGTCCAGACCCTCTCCAACTTTAAAGTAGAAAAGTAGAAATTATGTTTTCTGGCAAAAATATGCTTTTTGCTCTTCATAAGTGCTCTTATTTTTCTCTCTCCATTCATAAAACCAAAACTAGAGAGCACTGAATATTTCCAGACAGAATATTTCGTCAAAATATTATAGCAACAGTTACTGTAATCCCCTCGCTTTCTTTCCTTGTCTCTCTCCATCTCTCACACTATCCTTCTTTCTCACTCTGTATCTTCCTCTTATAAAACCATGCCTGTGACATGAATCTGCTCCTCTGCCAAAGAAGGGAGACTAAAGGCAATAGGTACCTTTTTCATAAAAACAAATCAAGTGCTTTCTCACACAGTTTGCTCCCCTAACCCTAATACCCAAACAAACCAGGGACAGCCAGAGAGTGGGAGGAGAGCACTGAGCGTGAATAAATTTCATGATACTGTGTTAGCTTCAGACGTCAGGTTTAAAAATAAAATAAAATATTCAAAATATGTTTTCTCTTGGTTTTGCTTCAGAGACTGTGAAAATATCAAGCAGAGGGTAACTCTGGATTCTGACTTTGCATTTTGTTGTTGCTCATTGATTTTCAGATAGTTTGAGAAGCTAGGTTTACCCTTTCCAGAATTTGTTAAGACACTCACAGTTAGTATGGTGATGCAGCCACACTCTCTTTCATGGGCTCACAGAAAAGGCTGTGGTAGGAAGGCAGCTGTGATCTAGATAGAGAGCGATAAAATTGATTAGTTAGTTATGCAATATGCCCCTGTTTATAAAAGCAAGAAGTATGTATAACCCTGGAAAAGATATTTAATGACCAATAGCAGAGAAAGGGCGTGAAAACAATATATAGGGAAGATCATCCTAGTTAGTGGTTTTGAAGTGAAGAGGGCTGACAGTAATTTGTCATACTCTACCCAGTAGCACTTTCTGTGAATTCTCAGGTTGAAAGATAATTTGTGCTTTTGGCCACATTATTTTCATTTTCCATTTTGAGCAGCCCACATAACCTTCTATCCAGCCTGAAAATTTTTATAACGTTCCTGTGCTCAGTAACAAATTCATATCCATATTTCCCAGGTGGAAAAATCTGGGAATTTTCTTTTTAAAACTGTGGTGAAAAGTAGCTTTCAAACTACTTCTTTTCCTTCTTAACTTGGTCTCAAGTTTTGTCTTCATTCTCCACCTTCCATAAGGAACTAACAGGAACCTTTTGGGAAACATCATATTAACCTGTTCTGAGATATTTGTGTTCTTCTGCAGATGACTCCTCAGAAGGAATATTACAAAATATCATCCCAGGCTGGGGATCATCATCAGGCAGACCTCAAAGTGAAGTTAAACACCCAGGCAGAATGCACAAGGATGTTATTTCAAAAAAAGAAAATTTTAGCTAATGATGATCCAATAAGTAATAAATTTGAGGCTGTCAAAGCAGGAACGGATAGGGAAATGGGGAAACAGACATAACTTTTCTGTTGTGATACCTGCTATAACATGCAGACTGCTTAATGCCTCTGCAATTGTATTCTCAGAAGAAAGGCAAGTTAGTGCAACTAATGAGACCGTCAACTCAAGGGATTCACTGGTGCAGGAGCTCATCCACCCAAATAAAACAGCTGGGTTAATCTAAAAAAAAAACCCAAAAAACCCCAAACCCAACCCTATATAATTTTATGATCATTAATAACATTTCCTAATAGTATCCCAGTGTTGGGCTTTGGGATGCAAACTGACTACTGCAGGGCCAGGAAAATCATTATCTTCTTTGCTTCACTGGATAGATGCATTCTTCTAGCTTTGTTCATCTTTAATCCCTCATTCCACTACTACAGTTGGGATACACAATGTAATGGTGTGATCCAATATGGAAAATACTATACTGTCAGGTAATTATATATTTTTTACTTTATTTCATTCTCCAGTCTTACCTCCTAGGATATTAAAATTTTCCTCTTTTTTACTCTTAATCCTCTCAATCCTCTTTTTCAAAGTCAACACTCCCTGGAACCTTTCTCTCCTGTTTCCTGCTTACTCTGTTGCCATTCTCCCACTTTGTTCTTCCTTTCAGTTTTCCTATTCTCTCCACATTATTATTTCACCCTCATTTCGCCTTCTTTCTGTCTTCTGCAGGCCAGTGGGAAGGAGTGCAGTGGGTCAAGCAAAACATTTGAACTCTTCCTTTAAAACACAAAATCAAGCTGATTTTCAGTCCTAACATAATTTTCTTAGCATTTTAGTTGCTTACATATTTGAGGTCATATTTCCCTGTCATTTTTTTGTTCTGACAATATCCAGACAGATGCCATGGGCTAGTTCCTGGCTTTGACATGAATGTCTCTTCTGGGTGGCAGCAGTAACCTGGAAGCAAGATATTCACTCAAGAATTCTCTGCATCAGAGAACATCCTGTATCAGAACCATTAGCTTCTTACTCCCTGTTGCATACCAACAGTTAGACCTTACTGGTCTCAAATGATGAGCTCAGCGCATGAAGCTGCTTTCTATTTGCCTTTTGTCCCTATTTCCCATTCAGCCGTTTGGTGTCTTCTTCTAATGCTGAATCTTTGCATATTGGACATAGAGGAGGGAGAAAGTAGATTCTAGGTTTTTACCTCTGTCTGTGAATTCTGCTGTGGGGAGGAGATAGAGGATTTTTTCTACTTTCTCTGTTTGCCAAGTTCTCTTAGCCAATGCAATTCCTTCTCCCTTTCAGATGATGTACAAACCATGAGAGACATCTCTTGCATAAAGGGAAGCAGTGTACTTCTGATGTTAATTACATTTTCTCAGGCAAGATACTATGTTGTATTTCCCTGTACAGATTGTGCAATGGATACTGTGATGAGGGAAGAGCTGGGCTCCTGTGTAACTCCCACATTTCTACTTGTAGGCAACAACATCAAAATTAGGCCTTAAGGTGAAGTTTTC
>BSDF01000001.1:49832491-49834991 GCA_027925045.1 Hypotaenidia okinawae
ACCAGAATACAGACCTGGCTGAGAAGGACCAGTGAGCAGTAACAGGGGCAAGCTGGTGAGGAGAGCCCGTGCTGATGTGCATTTAATGGCTGTGACCCATCTGAAGGAGGCACAACCACCGTGCTGGGAAGGCAAGCAAGCAGCAGCTCTTTAATCTGGCCAAGCACGACTGTCTCCCCTCCATACGATCCCTCTGTGCTTCATCTACATAAAGGCCAATTAATCTGCCTTTATATACCTGAAGTGACATCCACCCCAAAAGAATCACCCCAACAACTGGTGATTCTGCAAGGCCACCACAGAGATAGCAAATGTTGATTTGCCAGAGTAGAAGAGGGAAGTTCTGTTTTCTTCATTTTATCACAGTGGAAGGGATTACATATGTCTCGATGTGTTGATGGGAAGTGTTTCAGAGGTGTCAGCTGTAACTTTAATATTTTAATATTTTGGTTTGGGTTGGTTTGGTTTGGTTTGTTGTTGTCATCTAGTCAGCTGAACCTTAAAAGGCAGCAAATTTGTGAGTGTGCACATCTCTGGGAGTGTAAAGTTGTTTGATATATAAAATCAAATGTTGTGTTCCACTTGGAACATCAGTTAAATTGAAAAAAAGAGAAAAAAAAGAAATGTAGCACAAAAGTAATTGCTACTCCTTGGATGTTAAGGTAGGCAAAGTAGCAAAATTAAAGCACTAGAGCCACCTTCTGACTGCACTGGAACTGCTGCATCCAGATAATGGTGACAGCATTAATACGTTAAATGGAAAGGAGCACAGAACACATATTTCAGCTCTTTGTATCATTACCCTAATGGCCTGGCTATATTTTGCTGTAAATGAGGATGGTTTTTTTTTTCTCTATTCGTGTGGAGCATTATCACATACGTAAACATTTTGCTTCTGTGTTTGTGGCTAGTTCCTAAGATGGTGCTCATTTCTGAGGGAAAAACCCTGTATAGTAGTTATTCCATTAGGGAAGAAGCCGCCAGTTCTCAAACTAAGACACATCAACAACAGCCAAAATAAGATTCGGCCCAGTTCTTTAAACAGGGAGAGAAAAGGAAAACAAAACGTAAACATCTTGGTTCATATTTTACCCAAAACTCTCTGTGTATACAGTGGCAATAAACCCTAACTGAAGAAAAACAAAGGCAGTTTAATAAACTTAATGCTAACAAGATATTATACAGAATTAGTGACATTATCTTATGCACATGACAACTCAAATCTTGCTCTTTTACATCCCCATGAAACTCCTCAGAAGTCAATAAAGTTGAATGGGTGCAGAGCAGAATTTAGCCCTGAATGTTTACTCAATTCTTAACCCTTGCTGCTTATATTAAAGTCCTAGGAGGGAAAATATACACAAAGAGATTCACAAAGACCTTTTTTTTTTTTTGGCCTACATTTTGTATATGTAAATATATGAACTACTATTCTACACACATTACCTGCATAAAATACATAACTCAGCATAGGTGCTCATCTGAAATACTGCAAAGTGAACTAGCCTCAGTGTTACACAGTGTTTATTTGAACTAAGTATGTTTGAAATTCGTTACTTGTTAAATCAGTCTGTTTAAAATATATCAAGCTTCCTAGCACGTATTGTTTTGAGTGCATTTGGTATTATTACAAATGCTTAACAAATGTTGTCAGATTTATTTTATGTAAGTCACACTTATGAATTGAGGCACAATTTTATTTTGCCAAATATACAGAAATGTCTGGGGGCTTTGGTTATTGCCTCTTGAATTTTCTTCCGCTTAGGAAACTGTTTTCAGGACTGTGAATTGCTCTAATTGAGCAGAGCTACATTCTTCAGGATTTTAATGTTAGCTTTCTCGGTACTGTTAATTACAGCTTAAGAATGATGAGAGTGAGGGAGACACTTTTTCTGAATGGAAGCAAGTTGTAGCACATTAAGCACAGCATACTTTATTATATTAAGATGGGAAGGGAAAGGTTTTAAAAATAACTGTTAAAGGGGAAATTTTATTCCACTATTTGTTTTCTATGAACGATTCCCTACTCATTGCTAGCTTGCCTTGGGAGCGCAAAAGAAAGATCAAAACCCGTAAGTTTTCTAGATTGGGTGTCTGTAAAAGCTTTACTTTTATTTCATGAAAGTTTTCTTGGTAGTGCTGAGTAGGTGTACTAAGAGACAGGAAAGAATATGATACTGTATCATTAATAAAAAATTGAACTGTTATGTTTGAGGAAATAAAAAGACTGAAACTTAATTAACAAACTGAGTGGAAAAAATAACATCCTCTAAAATTTTATAGAATGTAAATTTATAACCATCTGGCCATAAATTGCTGATGTTGATGAGTAGCAAGTGAAGTTTGTATGCACAGCCAGGCTTAGGAATCTTTGGGAGTGGTGAACTTGGCATGACTTTTTGTTTATTTGCCCTGGCCTTGATTTTTTTGCAGCGTTACATGACCTGCTCTGTGAAAGGAGCCCTTGTGTTACAATGTGAAATCTGTTACAAATATTTAC